>JABSTQ010010489.1:0-205000 GCA_013358835.2 Ixodes persulcatus
CGCACATACACGCAGTTTTTTGTTTTTTTCAACGCTCCAGCCAAAATCGTGACTGACTTGACAACGCTGTCGTCGCGCTGCTTTTTTCGACTATTAATGGGAAATTCAAAAATTAATATTATTTTTGTCTTTCCCGTGCATTGGTTCCGGTTATTATCCCTACGGCTGGTCCGTTTATTCGATACACAAAAAAGCGATCGCCCTTTTTCGCGCGTTTCTTTCTAGCAACTGAGAAGTTTGTCAATAAGACCAACTGGGCGGAAGAATCTGCTCATCTTGTGCCCCAACTATAGTTCGCGACGCTGGACTCTTGTTAACGTGTTTTCGACTGTGCATCAGTGCGAAAGTATACCGAAGTCTCGCTCGCGTAATCTGTTAAGCGCCATTCAAAAAAATAATGTAAAAAAATGTTTTATTTGGAAACCACGCTCTTCATTATCGTCACTGACACTTTTCTCGACTAAAGCTAATCCTGCAACGTTTCACGAGGGCATCCTAATTAATAAGTGCATGTATACGGAACTTAATATCGTCCCCGTCATTGCCTTCGTGTAACTTTCGCTGAAATTCAAGGGTAGATTGCAACAACTGATTATAGACAAACCGGCGTTTCCAGAGTCACTATAGGCAACAAACAATTAGAGTATCGACACACCAAACTATCTTGTTGGCACCGCCATCTTGTCGCCTCCTGCAGAGCGGGTGCAATTGACCAAAGTTAAGATTCGAAAGTGCAACTTCTGACCCTTAGATCGTTGGCAAGAAGGTCAAGCGATGTTGCTTTTGCTTTACCGCACACTGTTTTCATGTTTCCGAAAGACGGAATAGTGCTTTTCTTTGTGAGTTCCGATGACTGGACAACAATGATTTCAAGCAACAAGATGGAAGTCGTAGGGGAGGCAACTGGCTAGATCCAAGATCTACTGCGATCATCCGATACAAAGGGGAAGACCCATAAAATCTAAATCCAAATGGTTGAAGCGTGGTCACTCCAAAGCACAGCTTATTTAGTTGCACTATATTCGTATTCACCTGAAAAACCGTAGTGAAAGAAAAAAAAAAGTCCGGCTACTTGCGAAGCATTACTGATTTATTCCTTTATGTGGTGATATAAGATATGTGTGGGTGAGTTTGAGTTTAGCCTACCGTTATTTTATCAAAACGAACACGTTTCAAACGCCAAAGGCATAATTTCTTCCTCCAAAACCGAATCTTGTAAGAACTACTTTTTACAGCGCATAAGTCATGCGTAAAACTTCCAGTATATATATATAAAAAAAATAAAATGAATATATATATATATATATATATATATATATATATATATATATATAATATTGGGTGGGGGAGGGGGAGGGGGTTGTAAGCGGTATACTTTAGCGGTTTTACTTGTTCAAACAATTGTCACTAAAACGTTAAAGGTGGTTACCCTTTTCTGGAATTTTTTTTGTTTAGTGTTCACATTCATTTTTTTTTTTTCTGGCGCACTCACCAAGGTACCAAATTTCAATTAGGACAAAACGGCAGGAAAGGTCATGCCCGGATCATTCGCAGGCGATTTTCGATAACCTGGTTCAAGCTCTGGCGCTCGTTACACTAATGGTGGGACGGCCATCTCTCCGGATCCTTTCGGACGACGATCAAGACTGAGATGTGTGGACGCCGTGCTCGGATTGTGACTGACCTACCTTTTGTTTAAAGTTTGTCTTTGTTTTTTAAAGGACATGCCTTGACTTGGCCTAGGCATATGCGTCAGTACGGATGGGTTCCTGAACAAAACCCGCTTTGCAGAAAGCAATATTATGGGAAGACCAAGGTTCATTTTAGTGACGTCGCGCCGCTTAGCACATATTCACATATAGTAATATTGAGTTTTCATAGTGAGCGAAAAAAATGCGAGTACGAAAAAGGACAAACATTTGAGCTCCAGACTCACAATCTTTGAGAAATATCAAGCCCGAAAGAAATATCATTTTGATTTTCGTTTCTCTAGAGATACGTATAGCTTAACAGATTAACTGAATTTAATTAGTGAAAACGACTATAAAGTACATGTTTTATTTTACAAATTGTGTGAAGGGCAATCAAGATGTCCTCGATTGCCCTTCACAAAATGTATACAACAAAACATGTAGTGTATAATCTATGAATCTACGCAGAGCCATAGACACAAGAGCAATAACTGATTATATACCCTTTCTAGAGAAGCCGTCCGCTTCTGGAGACACCGCCACAGAGTTGCCCATATAATTTAAATGTCGCACCAGGTCACCTACGATCAAAGTGAAAAACGCAACCTAAACGTTCACTTAACATTTCGCAAGGTGAAATAGAACGAAACGATAATGCACCCTTGTCACACAATTATACACTATCGTAGCTATAGTTTCGATGTTCAGCCTCTGGGTTTAGCGCCCTCATGAGCATTTCACAATTGAGACATTATTCTTAGACCATACATTTTTTACCTATCATAACACGCATTGCCCAACGCATTGCTGTAGTTGCATTAAAACACCGTCGTGTTTTGCAATCTGCCTCACAATACGTGTCCGCCGCCCCAATTCGAACCAACCCAACCTACTTAACCCGGAGAAAACCCTCCTCAGGATGCGCCGCAGCACACACGCGCAGTGCCATAGCTCGAGCCTAGTTGGCCGCAATGGTCGCTATTGAGCGGCCTCCTACCTTCCACGCGCAAAGCGCCCAGCCTCGCTGAATGGCGCTCATTAAGAAAAGAAGTGGCCCTAATTTCGAGCGTAACGCCGCAACCCAGTCGGAGCAGCCCCTACATAGAACTTAGCCCACCTTCGGGCTTGTGCAACTAATACCTAAGTAGACCAGAAAACGCTCTACCCCTTCACCCCAAGGTGGATCGAAGAGGAGACCGGAACTCTGCGGTACCAATGGAACGCCCAGAAGGCAGCTACGTCGGTGCCTTCCATGGACCGCACCTACCGATGGACTGTCCCGAAACGCGACACGGGATTCTTGGCGCAGAGATCTGTTCGCAGTTCCTTGCCGTGCACCACGGTTTGGGAAATTAAGACACGGTCGTAGTAATCGGGCCTCTTCTCTGGCTTCTCCTTTTCCTTTGTCTCTCTCTCTGATATACATATACCCATATCTCATTTTCGTTCTATCTCTCTACCACGGCAATGCATGGGTTTTATAATACGGCCCAAGTGTAACACAGTTTCGCTATTTGGAGGCAGGCTGCAAAATGACTCGTTTGTTTTTTGCGCTTAGGCACGCGCTGGTGCGCAGTTTAATGGGGCGAATACCTAGCGTCTGTCTCGGCGTCTGAAGCGTGGCCTGCGCCGCGAGGTGCTGGCGGTTTATTGCCGCGACCTCACGCATTGCCAAATGAAGCGCGTCCATCGTTTTCCGAGTGTCTGCGGGAGTGCGCATTAGACGGGACGAAACCAAGCGGGGTTACTCTTATCTGGAGACACCGGATTCCTGTTGCGATTTGGCACTCGGAACTGTGGAACAAATTGGAAAAATTAACTTCGAGTTTTTGCAAGTGGGAGCTGCAGAACGAACGGAGAACGGTGCTGAATAAACTGCTTTTTTAAAACACATAATTTAAAACACATAACGTTCCATATAACGAAAACCACCAGTAAACGCCCCTCGTTGTTGAAACCACGATATTGGTTAAAGCCAAACAACACTCATTTCTGAACATCTTTTGTCTAATTGGGACTGTTTTTTGTCCAAACCTTTTCCTTTTAGACTTAAACACTTAGTTTCTGATTATATATTTGTTTTTCACACGTTATTCGCCATTTCTAGCGTCCGTCCAAAATAGATCATCGAAATAGTATACCGATATATAAAAACTAAATAAAAACCGAGAAACATGTGCCCATTTTTCTTAAAATAATCGCAGGAACATCTACTGCGTGCGGACATTGTTGTTGGAGTAAGCGAAATGTAACGAAATACGTTACTCCTTAGTTGCATACAAAAATGGTACGCGCTAACCGTGCTATGTTACCTCAAGATAAAAAGAGGGTCTTACCGTTACTGCTACAGATAAAAAGTAACGGACGTTACTTTCGCGTTAGTTTTATTTATGAATAAAAAATTACAGGAAGATCCAGTGGTGAATACTTATGGAATGCGTTAGCATGACCCTTGGAAACGGCACACAGATCCCCCTTTGCGAACGCTAACGCTGACCCCTTCACTTTTCTCTTTTGGCTTTTTCATTTGCTCCTTCTATTTTTGCTGCCTCTTTTCGGCCTCCTTGCGGGGTCAGTGCTAGTGTTTTCTAAAGGGGGACATGTGCAGCGTTTCCCAAGGGTCATCCTAACGCATTTCCTAAGAATCCACCAGTGGATCATCCAGTAATATTTTTCACACCTTTTCTGTACTCTGCCTGTCAGGGTACGTCGACGCCCTTGGATACGGTCATCCATATCACTCGTGGAAAGAACCACATCCAAACCACTCATGGAAAGAACCGCATCCAAATCACTCGTGCAGAGAATCACGTCCATCGTTTTAACTACACACACACACATACAGCCCACGCACCGCTACTACGGAAACCCAGAGCGAAGAACAACCGGCGACGGAAGAGCGGACACTGAGCATGCCCGCGTTCCACCGCGCATGATGCAATCTCATTCAGCACTACGGCTTTGTTATCTAGGAGGTCTAGATAACAAAGACGTAGTGCTGAGTGAGATCGCGTCGAAAGAGAAGGCCAACGCTGGACACAGATGACACGACGATAGCGTAAACGTTCGGCTTAAATTTGACTCGAAGCCGAGCGCTGACGCAGCCCTCGTTCGCAATCTGCGTCCAGCGTTGGTCTTCTCTGATGACGTCATCTCATTCGGCACTACAGCTTTGTTTGGTTATTTAGGAGGTGTTGCGCTCCTCCTCCTCCTCTCTGGTTCCCCGCCAGCTTTGCGCGTGACTTTGATCAAAACGAAAGGGCTGGTTTTGACAAAAACCTGGCGGTGTCTGTCAGTTTGTCAACGCCGGGGAGAGAAGGAGAGATTGACGCGTGCTGACGTCAGCGCTTCGAACCAATGGGAGCTTCGCATGCGTCACCCTCTCGTCCCCCTTCTCCCTCTCTCCCTGACGCTGACAAACGAAAGACACCACCGTCGTTTTCGTCAAAACGAGTGTTCTAATGCTCACGCATTAAACGGTTGAGTGTTTTGACGTAACAAGTATGCATAAGAGCCATATTTCAAGAAACATCATGTCCAAGTAAAAAGTAAACATAATTACCTTATCTTTTTTCACGGTTCTGATTTTGAAGGTATCTGGGACGAGTCCAAGATACCTTCAAAATTTTGGAAGAAGATGTAACGAGTAACGTAACTACTTTACCCATTTGGCAATAAGTATCATGATAAAAGTTTCACCCGGGAATTCTTCGAGTAGTAAGTCTGTTCTTTGCACGGATGATGAATTTAGGTTATGACGTGGCTAGTAATCTATGATATGTTTAGCTTGCGCAATATAGAGGCTTGTTTTGTCTTCCATTTTTGTGTTAGTTACTTGAAATTTCTTATTAGAACGATTACTAAAGATCTGCTGAGCAGAAGAGCTTGAACACGTTTTTTTCCCACTTTCTAAACGACTTGAAAATTTGTTGTACCTGTGCCACTGTGCTCTCATTTTTTTATTTCTTTTTTACTGTCATGTCGTGCTTTTTAAGTACAGTATGTGATTATTTAGACTAATTTTAAGCCTCTCTTGGTGCATGCATTTCTTTGTGTCAAAATTTTAAAAATGATGTATAAAATTCCTTCGGTTATTTAGAGTAAAAGAATAAAGCAAACATCGTTCTCATGGTGTAATACGCCAAAACAACAGGGACAAAAACGAAGGGAGAACTAGACAGGACGCGGCGTAACTTTCAACTGAATTGTTTATTTGGATGACAAAATTTAAAAAATTAAAAAAATAAAATATAAAAGCAGGCACACTTGGCAGAACACCAAAGATATGGTCTAACCCCCCCCCCCCCCCTCAAATGCCAGCGTCATTGGTTCTTCAAATATTAGAAATCTTTATCAGTCAAGGACAAAGAGGGAGCGCTTATACAAGTATTGTCGTGGTGGGACCTAATCAGGAAGGCTTCGTGAATTTCTCTGGCCGTTTTTGGTTTGTAATGGCCCATGACACAGGTGTCACCAAAGATGGGGCTGCACTTTTCAGAGTTGGGCCCGCAATCGCAACGGTCACAGTGGACCGCTAAGTGGCCAGACGGGGACTGCCTGATCGGCAACGCATGCTCTCTGACCCTATCATTAATGCACCTGCCCGTCTGGCCAACGTCTGGTCTTTGTCCTTGACTGATAAAGAATTCAACTATTTGAAGAACCAATGACGCTGGCATTTGAGAGGGGGGGGGGGGGGTGTTTTTAGACCATATCTTTGGTGTTCTGCCAAGTGTGCCTGCTTTTATATTTTTTTTTATTTTTTTTTTAAATTCTGTCATCCAAATAAACAATTCAGTTGAAAGTTACGCCGCGTCCTGTCTAGTTCTCCCTTCGTTTTTGTCCCTGTTGTTTTGGCGTATTACACCATGATGCAAAGCCAACTAGCCCAACTAGCCATCCTTATCCAAACATCGTTGCGCGTAATTTTCTTTTTAATACCGCTATACTGGTGTACGTTAAATCAAATAATACATGGTTGTTGGGTGTCATACTTCCCACTACAATGTCAGGATTAGAAGTTTAACTGTTGGTATTTTTGCGAAAGAAATGGGCTTTGTTAAATAAGAGAAAACGGCGGTGTTTCTGGCTGCCTATTGGGCGCAAAAATTACTTGTTCACGAATATTATATGAAAATAGCTAGCAACAATAATTTCATTGAACACGGATGTCTCTTCGTAACTATAAAGAAACGTCTCAACCATATCGCGTTATTTATGTGCGAAGTGAAACAAAAGTAATTTGAAACCGACTCTTTTGTTCATTTCAACATACGTAAGTGTACTCAAGTTAACGTGTGCTTCGCTGTGAATTGGTTAGAAGAATAGTGCTACAAATTGCCGCCTCAAATTCGACTCAACAATTTTTAGAATCGTAAATAAAACGAAGACGCAATCAAATCATTTCTAATCGTGCTAGTACACTGTCCGGTTTTTGAGAAAGTTAAGAAGCAATTTCCCAAACGATGACTTCTTCGTTGCGGGCGATTCAACAAGGAAATCTGTGGCGGCAGTGCTAGCCATTCTCCTCTCGTGTCGCTAATGAACGCAGTAACTATACCCGTTTTCACCTCAAGAACCGAAGTAAAAAGAGTCCGGCTCCTCGCGGAGCGTTACTAATTTTCCCCTTTATGTGGAGAATTAAGATATATGTAGGTAAATTCTAGATTAGATATGTGTTGTCTAATCAAGACGTATACCATTCAAACGCCAAAAGCATCGCTTCTCCCTCCGACAACTGAATCTTCTAAGAACTACTTCGCCCGGCGTATGAACAATGCGCAAAACGTCCTTTTTTCTTGAGGTGAAAACGAGTATAGGGGATAACATTAGCCCACAGCGGTGTCGAAGGGTGCGGAGGACAAGCCGCGGAGGACAACTCTTTCGGGGAGACCGATATAATTGCTTGTTGATGCCAGACCGAACTACGTGTAGCAGCTTGTCCGGACTCCACTAACCTGTTCGCTCATGCTTGCTTCAGTGGGTTTGCTCCTCCGTCAAGATGAACCTAGACAAGCCTTGTTCCTGGACTTGCATTGCAGGATGGCCACACAGGAAACAAACGTAATAAAGTTATTCTTTTACAGCATTAACATGTATATTTTTATATACCTATAAATATTTTATAGGTACACCTATACTAACCCCACATTGGCTCACAGTGTACATAAAAACAGTCACAAATGCGTTAGACTCATTGCATAAAGATTTACAGCAATTATATCAGTCGTAAGTAAGGATATATCAGTTCCTTTGCCATTGTGAAGGCCATTCGTTTAAGACATATCGGATCATTATTTATGGGTACAGTATTAGGGTGGTAGTCAACATATTTTATCTACAATGTTTACATAAGAACACGAAAAAGTTGAAGACATCAATCGATGGAGTTGTCAGATAGTCCAGTTGCTGAACCTTGTGTCTCGTGTCGATCTAGTTTGTGCTTCTTCGTTATCGCCGCGGTAGGACAACTGCCAAATCATCTTGTACACTCTTAAAAAAAAGCTAGTAAAAAGCTAGTAACTGCAGCAGTTACTACCTATTTCTGACCGTTACTACCTTTCACTAACTATTTACTACCTCAAACGGGCGATAGGTAGGAAAAAGCTAGAAAATGCAGCCATTACTACCTTTTTCTGACCGTTACTACCCTTTTACTAGCTATTTACTACCGCAAAGGCGCGGAGAAGATGGCGGCGCTTGCTTCATACCCGATTGCCAGCGTTAGCGACGTACTTGCTGTTTCGGATCGCAGGGGGAGGTATCTACACGCAATCGTAGCGTCAAATATTGCATGAGGGGGCATGTTTAAGGGTTGGAGCTGACTTTATAACGATCGCAGCCTCCGTACCAGCACGACGTGGAAGCCAGCGCTGGAGCAAGCGCAGCAGCCATTGTTGATGCAATGACCATGCGGCTTATTTACCTTCCTTCTCGTTTGCATTCGTTTGTGAGCGTTTATATTTTCGTTTTGGTTTTAACTGGGATGAAAATAGCCACTTACCACACTAAAAACGTTTCCGAAAACAAATAAAAAAGTTCATTCCGTTTTCTATATTGTTTTATTTTTGTATTTTTATAAACTAATGTTTTTCTTTCACAAGAGACGCTTGGCAACATTGTACGACAAGCAAGTTGGGGCCAGTCGGAATGGTCGGAGTTCGCAAGACGCTAGTTTCTCCGATGTGAACCTGCCGTTTTTTGCCTTGTGTCGTGGTCGTGGGCAGTTCTCGTGTTCCCGTGTTGGAGTGCATAGTTAACGTTCGTGCGCTCGACGGGGCGAGTGTGTGCGTGGACCTGGACTGCTCTGAGGATAGTTCTAACGAGCCGGTGCCGCTGTCACTGGATTGGGTTTCGTCGTCCAAGAAGCTTTTCTCTGCCTCCTCCTACTTGACACTGAGAACTTCTTCACGGTTTGTGTGTGCTCGGTGGTTGAATGATTCTGATTGAGCTGTCTTCGGTCGTCACAGTGCACTGTCACAACCGTTGATGTGCGTTGTTAATTGTGTATGTAGCTTTAGGACTAATGGAAAAAAACTGTTTTGGCATTCTACGAGTCTTTCTAAATTTGCTTATTTCTTCCCCAAAAACGCGAGCATTCGTCAGCGTATAGTACAAAAATTAAGATGCGAGCTGCACGCGGTATTAATTTTGCATGCATTTTTGTAGCGCAGCACGCGAAAGAAGTGCAGCTGCCGTCGTACTCCCCGTCGTCGCGGGAAAGCACTCTCTCGCCGACGGCGACCGCATTCGTTTTAAAAGCTGAACCGCATGTAATCGATTTAGCGAGTGACGAGACTATCGACGGAGGCAAGCGACGAGCGACGGGCGATTTCTCACGGTCACCCGTCGCGTCCGCTCGGTTTTTTAAATTTCCTAGGAAAATGCCGCTCATCGGTCTTGGGGCCGCTTGTTCCCGTCACTTTTATGCGGTTTGCCCTCGTCCGCGGAACTTGACCTAGCGACTTGCGAAGAACTGACTGTGGCCTGATACACGACAAGAAGTTTGCGCGCACCGTCAAGTGGTCAGCATAAAAGACTGAAGACGTCAAGCCTAGTTAGCAAGGTGTAGGAAGTGGCGGTAGTGGGCTAACGCGGTCCTCAACCTGTAAGCTTGCGTGGGAAAACCCGCCTGGGTTCGATTCCACTGCCCCCGTACTAATCGTTGCGCGTAATTTTTTTTTTTAATACCGCTATACTGATGTACGTTAAATCAAATAATACATGGTTGTTGGGTGTCATACTTCCCACTACAATGTCAGGATTAGAAGTTTAACTGTTGGTATTTTTGCGAAAGAAAGGGGCTTTGTTAAATAAGAGAAAACGGCGGTGTTTCTGGCTGCCTATTGGGCGCAAAAATTACTTGTTCACGAATATTATATGAAAATAGCAAGCAACAATAATTTCATTGAACACGGATGTCTCTTCGTAACTATAAAGAAACGTCTGAACCATATCGCGTTATTTATGTGCGAAGTGAAACAAAAGTAATCTGAAACCGACTCTTTTGTTCATTTCAACATACGTAAGTGTACTCAAGTTAACGTGTGCTTCGCTGTGAATTGGTTAGAAGAATAGTGCTACAAATTGCCGCCTCAAATTCGACTCAACAATTTTTAGAATCGTAACTAAAACGAAGACGCAATCAAATCATTTCTAATCGTGCTAGTACACTGTCCGGTTTTTGAGAAAGTTAAGAAGCAATTTCCCAAACGATGACTTCTTCGTTGCGGGCAATTAACAAGGAAATCTGTGGCGGCAGTGCTAGCCATTCTCCTCTCGTGTCGCTAATGAACGCAGTAACTATACCCGTTTTCACCTCAAGAACCGAAGTAAAAAGAGTCCGGCTCCTCGCGGAGCGTTACTAATTTTCCCCTTTATGTGGAGAATTAAGATACATGTAGGTAAATTCTAGATTAGATATGTGTTGTCTAATCAAGACGTATACCATTCAAACGCCAAAAGCATCGCTTCTTCCTCCGACAACTGAATCTTCTAAGAACTACTTCGCCCGGCGTATGAACAATGCGCAAAACGTCCTTTTTTCTTGAGGTGAAAACGAGTATAGGGGATAACATTAGCTCACAGCGGTGTCGAAGGGTGCGGAGGACAAGCCGCGGAGGACAACTCTTTCGGGGAGACCGATATAATTGCTTGTTGATGCCAGACCGAACTACGTGTAGCAGCTTGTCCGGACTCCACTAACCTGTTCGCTCATGCTTGCTTCAGTGGTTTGCTCCTCCGTCAAGATGAACCTAGACAAGCCTTGTTCCTGGACTTGCATTGCAGGATGGCCACACAGGAAACAAACGTAATAAGTTATTCTTTTACAGCATTAACATGTATATTTTTATATACCTATAAATATTTTATAGGTACACCTATACTAACCCCACATTGGCTCACAGTGTACATAAAAACAGTCACAAATGCGTTAGACTCATTGCATAAAGATTTACAGCAATTATATCAGTCGTAAGTAAGGATATATCAGTTCCTTTGCCATTGTGAAGGCCATTCGTTTAAGACATATCGGATCATTATTTATGGGTACAGTATTAGGGTGGTAGTCAACATATTTTATCTACAATGTTTACATAAGAACACGAAAAAGTTGAAGACATCAATCGATGGAGTTGTCAGATAGTCCAGTTGCTGAACCTTGTGTCTCGTGTCGATCTAGTTTGTGCTTCTTCGTTATCGCCGCGGTAGGACAACTGCCAAATCATCTTGTACGTTCATTTTTTTTAATGCACGAGCATTAGGACGCTTGTTTTGATGAAAACCCGGTGGGGTCTTGCGTTTGTCAGCTGTCGCGTGCGACGCTCCCAATGGTACAAAGCGCTGACGTCAACACGCGTTAACCACTCCTTCTCTCCCTGGCGTTGACAGACCGAGAAAACACGACCGGGTGTTCGTCAAAACGAGCCCTTTCGTTTTCGGCGAGGTCACGCGCACAGCTGGCGTGGAGCCAGAGAGGAGGAGAGCACGCGCAGCAGCTTCTAGATAACAGAGCCCTATTAGCGGCGAGATGTTTCGGTGGCGCCCTCATTTGGTTACCTTTCGTGACGTCATTACCTTGTGAACAACAAGTTCGGTGGTGTTTGTAATGGGCATGGTGGAAGCCTGAATTCATAGCGCTCTCAAAACAACACTGCCATCACAGTCGAAATTAAAGTTCTTACATTCCTCTTATTTCCGTCGATGAGACATTCTTTGCTGACGTCATAGTCCGCATTCGGCCAATTGTGGTGGGCCGACCACAGCGACGCTTTCGATCGCTCACGTCGCCAATACTTCGTCTCACCTTAGCATGGACTATTGTTAGCCGCGCATGCGAAAAGCGCGAGCCAGTTGATTTGGATGAATCCTTGGCGGCTGCACGCGCGCTCGTGCAGCGAGTGCTCCAGTCAGGGCAGTCAAGGCTAGCCGCTCGAGCTTGGACAGCCTTCGCAGTTAGTCCATACTGAGGTGAGACGAAGTATTGGCGACGTGAGCGAACGAAAGCGTCGCTGTGGTCGGCCCACCATGGCCGAATGCTGACTATGACGTCAGCAAAGGGTGTCTCATCGACGGAAATAAGAGGAATGTAAGAACTTTAATTTTGACGGTGTTGGCAGTGTTTCTTTGAGAACGCTATGATTTCCGGCTTTCACCATGCCCATTACAAACACCATCGAACTTGTTGTTCACAAGGTAATGACGTCACGAAAGGTAACCGAATGAGGGCGCCACCGAAACATCTCGCCGCTAATAGTGCTGAATGAGATGGCTTAATCAGAAAAGGCCAACGCTGGACACACATTGGAAACAAGTGCCGCGTCAGCGCTCAGCTTCGAGTAAAGTTTGAGCCGAACGATCAAGCAATCAACATGTCCAATCTGTGCCCTGCGTTGGCCTTCGCTGATTATGCCATCTCATTCAACGCTACGGCTTTGTTATCTAGGAGGTGTTGCGCTGCGGAGCCGTAGAATGCTGGCGTGCTCAGTTGCAGCACTCCTGTCGCCGGTTGTTCTTCGCTCTGGGTTTCCGTAGTAGCGGTGCGTGGGTTGTGATGTGTGTGCGTAGTTAAAACGATGGATTCGGTTCACTCGACGAGTGGTTTGGATGTGGTTTTGTCTATAATTTATATGGATGACCATTTCCGGGGGCGTCGACGTACTCCCAAAAGCAAAGTACAAAAGAGGGGTGAAAAAAAATATTGCAGGAAGATCTTTTGGTGGATTCTTAGGGAATCCGTTAGCATGACCCTTGGGAAGCGCCAGATGCGTCCACCTTCGGGAAACGTTAACACTGATCCCGTAACGAGGCCAAGAACAAGCAACAAAAATAGAACAAGATAAAAAAGCCAAAAGAAAAAGGTGAAGGAGACGGCGTTAGCGTTCCGCAAAGGGGGACGTGTGTGGAGTTTCCAAGGATCACACTAACGCATTCCCTAAGAATCGACCAATGGATCTTCATTTTACTTTTATCAGACACATTAGGTATGATCCCCGCAATTCGCTGATTCAAACAGCATTCTGCGGACGTGGGTGGTTATTGCAGTAGGCTCCGCTATCTTTTGTATCCAGAGGTCTTCGAAAGTGGATCCAAAGAGACCAAGATCAAACAAAACCAGCGACTACGTTCGTCCGCACCGAAAAAAAAAAGAAACGGCGCTGAACAATACAGGAATAAAACTTCGGAAGGCCGGAGCGTGATATGGGCAGAGCGCAGACCGGTAGCTTCTTGACAGAGACGCTGAGATACCGCTCTCTTCTCTTGCGAGCGTTATCATCGTAAAGCTGGAATCCCAATGTCCACGAAACAAATCGAATCCGGCACTCCGGTGCGGGGAAATTGAGACAAAAGTAAAAATCTGGAGAAGAAAAACAAGTGGGAACAAAACTTGTATCTTCTGAAGGAGAGAACGAAAAGAGACACCGAAGAGGCGAAATGAACCGTTGGGACGGTTCGAAAGGGTAAGATTTTTTTTTTTTTACCTCTTCCAAAGAAGTTGCCGACCGAGACGAGACAACGCTGCCTTCAAAGTCTAAGATGATCCTCCTTTGCGCGCCTCCCATGTTTTATTTACAATTGAGCATGCGTCATTTTCTTTCTTTTTTTCAATCCCTGAGTTTTTTTGCTGTGGTTGTGGTAGTTTTTTGTTTTTTGTTTTTCTCCGTTCATTTTTCTGTTCTTCGCCTTATGCTTCTTGGAATCGCTGTAACGTATTTTCGGTTCGCGAAGATACGGCACAAATATTCTGTACAAAGCGTGTTTTGTTCAGTTGTTTCCCGACAAATTCCAAATAGAGATGAACCAGCACATGCACTCGATTCACACTTTCGAGACGGCGCCCACATCAGATATTTCAAGGGAGCTTGTTAATAACTAGAAGCCTGCCGCCAGGAATGACCGCGCCACTCATGATAATGATCTTTTTTAGTGTAGTTATGAATTGCCTCCGAAGCGACCACGGCAGTGAAGCTTGGCAAGTCCTGCTTGCCTTTGGTGCGCACAATAGACCAATTTCACCAGCTAGTTTGAGTACGCCACCGCTGCCGACATGCATCGTGGGAGCTGCAGTCTTTCTGCACGCGCGACAACCCTGCTGGAGGTCTGCGCGAGCAGAGCACGAGGCGGCATGAGCTCTCTCGTGAACTGGCTTCTGCCTCCTACGAACTACAGTTATGGCGGCGTCACGCATGCGTGGAACGCTTGGTGAGATCGGTCTATTGAGTTTCCTTTACACTGAAAATGCCTGCCCGATTTCTGGCTTCCCTATGCTGGGGCACCGTTGCGCCTGGCTCACATAATCACCGCCTGGGGCGCCACCTCCCTATACAATGACGATGAAGATTTCCTCGCACTGCTACTACCGCAACATACGTAATTCCAAGACTCCGGAACGCATATTTCATAGCGAGTGAGCAGCAACATATTGTTGTGGAACATGAACGCTCGCACCGCAACGAGTGTTGTACAAGACGAAGGCCCCCACCGCAAAAAGTGTCGTGCAAACAGTGGGTTTGTGAAGGACTTGACGCACTTATACTCTGTTTCACCTTATGATGTACCACAGGAAAGGCTACAAGCGCGAGCGCCTTGCTCTAGGGCCCATCTCGGCGGCACAAGCTCTTATGCGTTAAGAGCAGCTCCCAACGCTATAAGGTCGCGCTTCTAGCCTCTTCTGCGGTACAACATAACGTGAAACAGAGTATAGAGCTTGACGACAGAACCTGATGAAACCTGGCATTCAAATAGACCGATCTCACCAAGCGTTCCGCGCATGCGTGACGCCTCCGTAACTGTAGTTCATAGGAGGCAGACGAAAGTTCACGAGACAGCTAATGCCACCTCGTGCTCTGCTCGCGCAGATCTCAAGCGGTGTTGTCGCGCGTGCAAAAAGACTACAGCTCTCACGATACATGGCGGCAGCGGTGCCGTACTTAAACTAGCTAGCGGGATCGGTCTATTAACTTCTGCCAGAACATTATGTAGTTTCCAAAAGTGAATAAATGTAGGAGACAGTAGGTATAACCCAACACGAATTACAAGCCACGAGGACGAGCAGGTATAGAGCTCGAATTTGTTTCTAATGTACGTGCAAATGATTCTTCCGTGTAAAAATAATGTTGACTTTTTTTTTTCTTTTTCGCTGTTCTGCCGCTGCTGATGTCGTGATGTCGTGGGGGCTTGGGACCAGTCAAGCTGTGCTAACAGCTTTTTTTCCAAGCCGCCCTCCAACCTGTACTTTGTTGTAAAATAAACTCCTATTATTATTATTATTATTAAACTTTCACAATGTCGAAGCAGCGAACACTGAAAGGTATTATAGCTAAGGAAGGTCAAAGACCATGCGAAGAGCAGGTGAACAGCAATTGCCACGACCAGAGTCCTCTGGGGTAGCAATCGCTACAGAGTCCACTAAGCAGTGTGGACGATGTTAGCTGTGTCAGGGTTCACGTTTCGTAATGACGTGCTGTGACTGTTGTGAGGCATTCGTCATTACCTCGAGCTGCGAGAGAGTCCTGGGAGGTCAGCAACTCAAACAGCACAGAAAGGTGCTCTGGAAGGGTACATGGTTTGATTCAGCTTTGTCGAGAGGGAGGCCCGAACCAAGCTGGGCTTCTGAGGCTTCACTGAAATCAGCTTTAAAGGGTAACTGCAAAGAAAAAAAGTTTTTTTTTAACAGCCTAATTGGGACAAGCATGTCAAAAAACAATTTTTCCGCGAAAAAAAAATTTTTCACAGCAATATGTATTGCGTGAGACCGATTTTAGTTTGCGGCTATTTCGTCTGTTTTAAATCGCGCGCCACGAAGTTGGGATTTCGTGACGTCACAATCCCAATCGGCTGCTATACTTCTCATTGGCTAAGAGTTTGATTGACAGCTTAGATTTTGGTTGTTAAACCTTTGTTATATGTTGGAATTTCCTTTTGAGCGGCATATTTTTACGTTTAAAGAATAACCCATGTGAGGAAAGTTACTATTCTTTACAAAAGGTTTACAAAACGGGTACTTCCGTTTGGATTAATACCATAACAAACAAAAGCTTCGCCATTCTTTCATGTCCGCCGAAGTCTCTGCTCCCGCCTGTCTTGCCTATCTCGACTAGTCGTTTCGCCGAAGTGATCAGTGTTTCGTGCTGACCCAGGTGCTTGAGTGAGACTTCTTGAAGTGAAGTAGTGTGTGTTTAGCAGCTGTCGCAGGTGTTAGTAATAGGAAGCGACGCGGGGTTTTGGCTTTCATAGCGCGGTTCTTTCGTTTTCCTCTTTGCTTGCTTAGCGTGCTTTTTTTTTTTTTGCTTGCTTGCTTGCGCGTGCAAATGCCGACTTTTCAGAGATGTCAGATGAGTGATCCCGACAGCGAGCCTTCCAGCAGCCATGTCGCCCCGAAAGGAATGCTATTTGGCTGGAGGCAGTGAAGCGTTCGCGTAGCGACAAACGTGACCAGTTACGCTCTCGTCATATCGCTCCGGAGGCCGTCGAGATTCGCACTGGGTGCATCGAACGTCCGCGACTAGACACACAAAATAAAAAAGCACTGTGTTCACTACGTAAAAAATGGTCTCAGTTCATGCATCTGTGGGCAGGTACGAAATCTCGCCCAAATTTATTAACATCGCACGATGAGCGCAACACGTCGCTGTGCAAACGCAGTCCAACAACACGAAGCATAAAAACGGCAGATTTAATACAATTCGGAGTTCATTGTTCAATTAAAACGACGTAATTTTGTTGAAAACGCCCGCAGCTTTTTACTCACGGTATGCGTCGGGAATCTTCCACATTTTGAAACAGAACGAAGGAAGATTTACTTTTAAAAAGGCTCGCTGCGTCCTCCCGGACCAGTTTGACTGGATCAGCTGACGACGAGGAGACTTAACCCGTTAAACATCAACACCACAATAACCAATTTGCGCTCCGTGTCAGCGTGGGTGTCTAGTTCGAAGCACCGCACCACGCACACCACGAACGTTTCAGTTCTTTGTCGCATCGCCGTGTTGCACCAAACAGAACGAGATCGCCGAAGTCAACGCAGCGCTGTCGTGACCTTGGCTTGTGGTTGCGCACTCGTGGGCCCTGAGACGCCCTTTGCTTTCAAAGCCCACACGACGATTACGAATGATACTTTCCGTCTTCCGCGAACATCACAGGGGCACTTCTCCGGTCACGTCTTCGCTATGAGCTCGCAGGCCGCGCAGCCAGCGCAGCTTCTGTTTTAACGTGCGTTGTTGCCAGATCTGACCGGAAGTCGAGACGCTGCGTTAGGAGAGTGCGGGGCGGGGCGTACTTCTCCTCCGCGGGGGTCGAAAGAGCGGGAGTTTCAAATGTGGAGAGGTTCTGACTCCGACTAAATTACGTCCTGTGGCGTAAATATTGCTAAAAAAATTATATTTTCGCGGAACATTTGTTTTGTGACATGCTTGTCCCAATTAGGCTGTTTAAAACAAAAAATGTTTTTTCTTTGCAGTTACCCTTTAAGGTAGGCCTATCTTTACAGTCCTTTCTTAATGTTCATTGCAAAAAGCTGCCTACTCCATACTTTGGAGTAGCAGAAGGTAGAATTTAGGAAGCAGTCTTTTCTCAAATTTGACTTTAGTCACTTTTCATGGTTCCGGGTGTTGCTTGGGGTCACGGGACATGAAACCCCGGCACCTCCTTTTGCTAGTCTGCATAAAACAAAACAAAAAACGCCAAAAAAGGCTGATAATTATTTACTGCTACCACGTCAAATGCCCAAAATAGCACAAACAATGCAAGAACGCACGAGAGAGGCTTAGTCACTTCGTTCCACTCATGTCTACTATAGGGGGCTGGGGCGCATTGAGCAGACAGGTATAAAGCCACCGGAAGTAAGCGGCTTCTCCCGGAAGTGAGAGCTTGACAGGCTTTTCAACTCTTCCGAGTGCGGTTTCAAACAGCGTTCAGGGCGCTAGGTTTTTTTCTTGTCATCCCAAGAGAGCCTGCTAGCTGCGGAGTAACAGTGCATGCGGACCCGAGAAGCCTCCTGGGAAGCCATTCGGTGTGAAAATTTTGAGATTCTATTTTATCAAGTGTGCGTATGTCCCACGTTCCAATGCCTTATTTTTAGGATTTTATCCAGAGCGAGAGTATAAAAACCCAGTCAAAGACACAAAAAAGCATGAACCAAAATATCGACGGAATGAACTAGGCAGCCCAGAGCACGCCCGATTTTGGGGACACGCATCGAACTTCCGGTGACTTCACTTGCGCCAGGTTCGGAGAGAAGCTAAGCGCGATTCAGACCCTTATAGTAGAGATCAGTGCTTCGTTCACGTCGTTTACATTTCTGTCTTGTGTGGGGAAGCGGTACACTCTCGTGGTGATAGCCGGCAACTGGCGATTGAGCAGGCCTCTCAGTATAAACTTAAAGGAGGCGATGGTGCCATCTAGGCAACGCAGATACTGGAGTCCGCTTATCTTCGCCCGAACAACAAAAGTTGCAGCATGACTGGTGAGCTAGGTATAGTCAAGCCAATGGACCTGTAAGTAGAACTATTACATTTTTAAAAGCACAGTTATTATATATTTTCATTAGTATTCATTCGTATTCATGACGCATGAAATCACTGTGGTCTACCGAGGACTTGAGCGAAGAATGAAAACCCCACACAACAATTAATGCAGTCATCGACGCTGACCATGGTGGTACCAAGCGAAACGCTATTATCGTTGTCACTTGACAGATGTTAACGTTTCGGTGGAGCGTTTTTTCGTCCCCGTGTACCGTCGAGCCAACACCGCCTAGAATAGTCAACACAGGTGCACCGACATTCTGACGTGATCGCAGTGAGATCTAGCGCAGACAACGATTGGACACGAGCGTTGCGTCAGCGCTCGGCTGAAAGTCGTGTGCAATCGATCGGTCGGAGGACACTCGGTGGCGCTCTCGGGCCCAATTGCTGAGCAGGCGCCTTCCGACTGTGATCAGGTTGCGTGGAAGTGAAGGACCTTGTTCACAGGCCTTCATTACTCTGTACTCCTTTTCACTTTAAGTTCAACCGCAGGCGACCCTACGAATCGATAGAGTCAATCAAGCAGCAACAAAAGGGCACCGTCACGGCGCGCGTCGTTTTTGCTCGTTTAGTGAAACGAAGTGTAGGTGATGTTGACCGAGCCCTTCCATAGATGGCAGTTACTGGATACCTGAGTGCTTCACAGAAACGTTGGCGCGCATGCATTGTCAGGGTATACTGCCTTCCCAATGGGAGTATTGCCGTCATCGACTCATCTAAATCTACAGATTAGATATAAAATCCGGGTTGCCAAACGTGGTTACGGAGCATCAGAGTACATCCAGGGACATTTTTAGAAAAGCAGTGCCGTCGCACACACTCTGAAGTTAGGCGGAGCAAAAACGTAGCATATTTTTACAGAATTGAGACTAGGAGAAAACCAATATTACGGTATACTATTTTTAACCTTTATTTTTTGAATATGAATTCAGGCATAGAAAGGGTGTGTCCAACTAAAATTTCAAACCATCGAGCAAGTAAAGGTGACAACTGTCTCACTTCGTACACATCTTGCATCACAACTTTTACTAAACACCAGCTTCGATGTCCCTTACGCCCAAAAAACGTGACAACGCAGCGTGGTCCTCGTAAACACGCCTACACCAACACGATGATTAATCGTCGCGGAGACAGCCGCGTACCGTCCTGAATCTCTAATTTGGATCAAGATCCGCTTCCGACACACCAAACAACTTGCGGGCCAAGGGCGGGTCACCTCGTCCTTCTTCCTCACTCTTCCCCCACGCCAGATTCATTTTCCGGGCAATTTACAGAAACCTCCGCATCGTCTTGCTCGGGAAACTGCAACTGACATGGCCATTAATCAACGTCGACGTGCCACGAGAGGAATCGGCGGCAGAGTCGACGAAACGTCAGCTCCACTCGCCTAACAAACGAGAAATGGAGGCGGACTGCATCCGTCTCAGGCACATAGCGTCGCTTTGCAACTAACTCAAACTAGCCCAACTTGTGTGAGTGTGTGTGTTTGGGTTTGTGTGCGCGCTTGTGTGTGTGTCTGCGTGCGTGTGCATGTGTTTATTCAGGCATGAGCTTAACTCTTAACCTTGGGAGTGTCGTCAGGCTTTCGTCTATTTGGTCTGACTTCTCTTTGTCCCGTCTTGGGTGCATTCGTTTTCCTTGTGTCAACCTAGAGGAAGCATTGGGTCTCGAGACCTGTTGTTAACATTGTCACTGGAACGATTCTTTTTGAATGCGTCGGATCCTTTAAAGCACAAATGCAAAAGTCTCCGGCTGAAGTTTTCTTTCTTTTTTTTTTTTGTAATAGTTTGCTTAATTCGCATGTGAAGCGTTCAACTTGAATTATGAATAGAAGCTTTAAGACGGCAAGCGATAGTTTGTTTTATTCCGTCTTAGGCGCGAGTTTTTCAATGATGATACTGGTATAGCGTTGGGTAAACTTCACGTGTGAACCCCGTTGCAAACAAAAAAAAAGAAAGCTTTTTTTTTTTGTTTGCAGGACAACTAAAACTTATCTGCCGTTTTTGTCTGGTCTGTGATGCAATTCACGCTAAATATATTCTTAGTTAGTCTCAGAGTGGCTGTCGTAACAAGTCAATCAGTTCTCTGGTTCTTTAATGTAAGTGTCGGGTGTTTCCTAATAATTGTAAGGTGTTCACTACTTGAAAACTATTGAATAGATTTCAATTGCACCTTCTACATTTTCACCCTTTTCTGGGGCCAGGAAGCGATAAAGCAGTATCTAAGGTTTTTTTTTTTTTTAGAGTCCTACCCAAAGTTGCAATGTTGTGCCCATTTGGAATCGAATTGCTCAAACATTTCATACAAAACGGGCTTCTTTTTTTTTTTTTCTCTCCTCGTTGAGATGCAGAAAGGAGAGCAGAAAATTATTTGCAGATAAACTCAAGACGGTTTTTCAAATTGCCCGTAAATAGTTTTATTTATTTTTTTTTCTTCTCGGCATCCTGATGATACTGCATTAAGAATAAAAGATCGTGTAACTCTCCAGGCTACACTCCCCCCCCCCCCCCCCCCCCCCCCCCCGGCTACACCAGCTCACGTATACAGACGCGTTAACAGCTAAGTTTTGTCTTTTGTGTTCGAGTACTCCTCGAGGAAAGTAAGCCATACAGAAAGTGTGTTTCAGCCGGGAGATAAAAGCATCTGCAAATATTAAACAAAGCAGGCAAGATATATTGGCAGTTACCTGCAGAATCAGATACCACTGCTTTGAGTCAATAAATAAGCTGCCTAAATAATAACTATTATATTTATTGAAACATCTGGAACGCGCAAGGGTAATCTTCATTTGATTAGGCATTGTATTCATTATTTCTATACCTAATAAATCTTTCAAATGCAGTACCTCGGGGAAACTTTTATGGGGACGAAGAAGCAAGAATTCCACTAACTTTTCAGCTTTCATTCACTAATGACATCCCGTTCAAAACACAAAAAGTATACCTAGTCAAAAAATAAAACAACGAACCTCATGAGGGTTAGAACTCTCTCTGTTTCACTTCCCCTTTCTTACTCTCTACTCGTTTCTTATTTCTTACTGGGTTCTTAGTGTAGCTATTCGATCCCTTACTAAGAAATCATCGCATCGTGAGTTTATATGACACTAACAACCACCTACCCACTCGCATAAGAAAAAAAAGTAAAATTGCGTGCATATTTTTCGTGCGTATACAAAGTTTTCTTTTTTTTTTTTGAGCAGACATAAGGACAGGATCAATAAAAGACGAAGAAACGATAACAAGACAGTACCACTAAAGCCGTCCGTCAATACGCCACGAACTTCCAGACACAAACGCGTGTGTACGTGTCAAAAGGAGAGGATGGATATTCTTTCCGTTCGATTCCGCAGCACTACAACGTAGGTTGTTATGCAGCCGAGGTTTGCCTGAAAAGCGTGTCCTGACGCTAGAAGGAGAGGAAAGGCAACTCCGGAACACGAACTGCTCAGGGAGTCGTATCGCGACATAGGGAAGAAGAAGGCGGTGGGGGCGAGAGTGAGAGATGGAGAGAGAGAGAGAAAAAAAAAAAAAAAAACGGGAGACAAGAATTGTTCGATCCTCGATTTATCGAACGGTCGGGGCTAAGGAAAGCCGCCCCGGTTGGGTATACGTATGCAAGTCGTGTTGCGTGCGGCTCGGCGTTTTCGGGGCACCAGATTGCCGATGGAGGAAACAAAACGCATGTCTCGGAAAGCGCGTGATCGCCTTAGATAGCAAGAACGTTTTCTTTTCTTTTTTTTTGTATTCTTGTCTTTTTTTTTATTAGGTTTATAATTATTTAAAAAACGCAATAGTCAAGGTAGCGAGCGCTTTCTCTCTTCTGTGCGCCGGCTCGTTGACAAATGAGCGTGGTTCCCGAGTATGGTGTCTGATATTGTTTCTTTGTTGTTGGGTGAAACAAGACAAAACGTAACCTAAAAAGATTTTCATTGAAACTTTGAGCAAGGTCCACAATAGCTCGTAAACGTTTTTGTTGGTCCTCGAGGGAGCGAGCGTGCGTGTGCATCTGGTTTGAATGTTAAAATACGTGGAAAAAAATGTTTTCTTTATTTTTCTTTTGAGGGGGAGGAGGGGAATTGCATAAATGTTCAAGCGGTTTTTGTTTATTGTCCTTCAACTTACCCTATACGAAACTAAAAGAATTCTACCTATGACTTTACGATAATATTTGCCTGATTCCTCTATCCACACCATCATCAAACATATAATTATGCTTGTGCCGGGTAAATGTTTGCCCGCCTTGCTTGTTTTCTCGAGTTACTGCCGACAGTACTTGGAAATCCCAAAGTTAACGGCTATGTCCAGACTTGTGCCCGTTACTTGAAAAATGCAATGGATTACGATTACAAATTACCGAGCCTCCAATGTAATTGATTACCGTTATAAATTACATTGAATGGGTTAAAACAGCGCAAAAAAACGAAGGACCAGTAAAAGGAAACACACAGACACAGCGCTGACTTACAACTGAAATTTTTACTTCTGCGCCATTCAGCAAGTATAAACTTGAAACGAGATAAACATACAAGGAATCGACTCGATAACACGTCATCTTCACCTGAAACCGACACGTGGCTACACGTATTAACCCGCCTTTCTGATAAAATTCATCTCATCACTAAACAGGGCAAGTGACGGAACACTTATGCACATGCCCGCGTCATGGTTGGCAATAAAAAAAGCTTCGTCAATCTCCCGAGCATACATCGTTTTATGTCGGGCTAAAATATCTTGATTTATTAAACATTGGGGAGCATTCAATATGACCATCAACCAACTCGCCCAACTTTACACCTTGTTACAAATTATACTTTCGCTGAAAAGTAACCAATTACTTTCCTCGCTACGTTACGAATTACTCCTGTTACTTTCCCCGTACACTTTTCAAGAAAACAATAGAAACAATCTCGATGTTTTCAAAAATGTTCTGCAACACTACTTTCCTTTTGTTATGCGCAAGAATAGAAAAACGCGATGGAAGGCAACGGAAAGATGCAGTTAACTCACTCGACGTGGACTTCTTGATCTTTGTTTTTCGCATATTTGTATATGCCTTGCCCGTTTTTTCAAGTGGTTCTAGTGACCGGTCATACAAAAGATCGTGTTTTCTTTGCGGTTATTTTTCTCTTAGAGATTTTTGTTTTTTTTAACTTGCTATCTTTATGCTGCTGAATTGCCTGCTCATATTGCTCCAGCTTTTGTATTATGTTCATATTTCTAAAAAAGTAACGAGTAATAAAGTAATCCGTCACTAATATTTGTAACAAAATTACATTACAAATTACTGCCGCAAACAAAAGTAACCTACCTGGCAATTACAAAATTACTTATAAAAGTAAGGAATTACTTCCCGAGTCTACCTATGTCGACATGAAACGAGAGTCCATTGTTTGACCCATTTCAGCTGCCGCTTAGGTAACCGGAACTGAAACTTGTTACACGTTCAGTTATTCACAAGCTGAAACATCTCTTCATTTTTCTTAAGGGTATCTCTCGCGACTTGTAGCAATATTTAAAAAAAAAAGTCTATCTAGGTGAGGCATAAAATACAGAATTCCAATTTCTGCCAAAAGAAAACACTTGTGCTTCACGACTCCAATTACAGAAAGCCGAACTACTGCCTAAACTGTTGAGAGCATGCGCTACTCAAAACTGTATTTAAAATGGCAATCTGGGCTAGTTGGTTCATGATAACTTTCAGGGCGCCGAAAATACACAAGGACAAGAAAGGAGACGAAACAAGGCGCACTCGCAACTAGCGTTTATGAAAAAAAACACTCTCTATGCTCATGGCAAACAACACAGTCATACTGCACAGTCATACTACATCCGGTGTAGCCCCCTTCGTAAAAAAGTGTGCTCTTTTGCCGATAGTGACACAGACAGGTCACTAATGCAATCCTCGCCTTTTTCTTTTATTTCGAAGGCCTCGCGCAGCTCCCTCGATATCCGGTCGGCGTATCTGGCCAAAAACCTTGTGTCACTGAATGACGGTGTACATGAGCAACGGCTGCAATGCATGGCGAGGTGTCCCGACGGGGTAGCCCGTGTAGCCGCCGCATGTTCGCGGGCGCGATCATTAAAACATCTGCCCGTTTGGCCAATGTACGATGATCCGCATGACATTGGGATTTCGTATATGACGCCCGTGGCACATTCCGTGTACCTGTTGCGGTGCTTCGTATTGCAAGGATCTGCGGACTCACGGGGATTGTTGATTCTGCGGCACAGTCTCGATAGTTTGTTTGGTGCGGAGAACACAATAGGCACATCGTACCTATCAGCAACCTTTTTAAGATTGTGGGTTAGTGAGTGTACATAGGGGATTACCACCGGCCTCACTGCTGCTCTTTCACGGGGCTGCCTCCGTGTGCCTTTAAACTTTTTTATTAGGGTGTCCGCTACATCCACCAGAACTCTCTGCGGGTAGCCTGCTTTCTGCAACCTCGCTACCTGTCTCGTGAAGCTCGCTTGAGCGGTGTGTGCACATGATCTTCTTAGTGACGCCTCGAGACAACTAGATGCAATTCCTCTTTTTACAAGTTTCGAATGGGCCGAACTGAACGAAAGGATGCCCTTCTTAGAGCGTGGCTCATATGTCCAGCATATGTGATTTCTTTCAAGACTTAGCCTAAGGTCCAAGAACTGTAAATGCCCGTTCACTGGCTCTTCATGCGTGAACGACAACCCATCCCCGCATGACCTAAATATGTCAAGCACTTCTTCAACCCCGCAGCTCGGTGCGTCGGCGGGTCTGCCGAGTACAAGAAAGTCGTCCACATATCTGAAGATGCGACACCGGTTCGCGTCGCCCAACCTCTCGGCAAACTTTCTTCCGCACACACTTAAAAAAAAAAAATATTTAAAAAAATATAACTGCTAAAGAGTGCCAAGTCCAGTAAGACCCTCCAACTTACTGGACTCCAAGTCCAGTAAGACCCTCGGGACTGCTAAAGAGTGCCAAGTCCAGTAAGAACCTCCAACTTGACATTTTCTTTACCGCGAAAACGCACAAGACAGATATCCCCTTCAGGGCTATTGTCACGGAGAGGGGGTCATGGCAGACTCATGTTGCCAGCTACCTTTGCAAGTATCTGACCTCGCTGGAATTGCATGATCCGTCTTTTGCGCGAAATTCAGACTGCACAAAATTGAAAGAATAAAACACGGAGGACAAGCACAGGACAACCACTTCAGGGCTATTGTCACGGAGAATTTTGTGTATTCATGTTCAACCCGCTCGCCTTCACCAGTACTTCAGACTGCATTATCGAATACCTGAGTGATGAAGAACACGGAATGCGCAGCGCTTTTTCGATTGACGTTGTAGATCTGTTTTATTCGATTGAGCACAAGCCCCTGTTTGAGTCTGTCAGAGAGTGCATTGAACGAAACGGTGTTCTACCGTTCCAAGCCTCTTGCGGCATTTCCGTTGATCATTTTTTGGAACTTCTGGCATTTTACCTAGAGAGCATGTTTGTGCCTTTTGAGGGAGAGATGTATGTGCAGAAGAGGGGAATATGCATTGGGTCATGTGTTGCGCCGATATTGTCCAATATTTTTTTAAGTGTGTGCGGAAGAAAGATTGCCGAGAGGTTGGGCGACGCGAACCGGTGTCGCATCTTCAGATATGTGGACGACTTTCTTGTACTCGGCAGACCCGCCGACGCACCGAGCTGCGGGGTTGAAGAAGTGCTTGACATATTTAGGTCATGCGGGGATGGGTTGTCGTTCACGCATGAAGAGCCAGTGAACGGGCATTTACAGTTCTTGGACCTTAGGCTAAGTCTTGAAAGAAATCACATATGCTGGACATATGAGCCACGCTCTAAGAAGGGCATCCTTCCGTTCAGTTCGGCCCATTCGAAACTTGTAAAAAGAGGAATTGCATCTAGTTGTCTCGAGGCGTCACTAAGAAGATCATGTGCACACACCGCTCAAGCGAGCTTCACGAGACAGGTAGCGAGGTTGCAGAAAGCAGGCTACCCGCAGAGAGTTCTGGTGGATGTAGCGGACACCCTAATAAAAAAGTTTAAAGGCACACGGAGGCAGCCCCGTGAAAGAGCAGCAGTGAGGCCGGTGGTAATCCCCTATGTACACTCACCAACCCACAATCTTAAAAAGGTTGCTGATAGGTACGATGTGCCTATTGTGTTCTCCGCACCAAACAAACTGTCGAGACTGTGCCGCAGAATCAACAATCCCCGTGAGTCCGCAGATCCTTGCAATACGAAGCACCGCAACAGGTACACGGAATGTGCCAGGGGCGTCATAGACGAAATCCCTATGTCATGCGGATCATCGTACATTGGCCAAACGGGCAGAAGTTTTAATGATCGCGCCCGCGAACATGCGGCGGCTACACGGGCTACCCCGTCGGGACACCTCGCCATGCATTGCAGCCGTTGTTCATGTACACCGTCATTCAGTGACACAAGGTTTTCGGCCAGATACGCCGATCGGATATCGAGGGAGCTGCGCGAGGCCTTCGAAATAAAAGAAAAAGGCGAGGATTGCATTAGTGACACGTCTGTGTCACTATCGGCAAAAGAGCACACTTTTTTACGAAGGGGGCTACACCGGATGTAGTATGACTGTGCAGTATGACTGTGTTGTTTGCCATGAGCATAGAGAGTGGTTTTTTTCATAAACGCTAGTTGCGAGTGCGCCTTGTTTCGTCTCCTTTCTTGTCCTTGTGTATTTTCGGCGCCCTGAAAGTTACTGTATTTAAATTCACAATTGTTTCATTGTCCGTTTTTTTTTTTTTTTTAAGTTTAGATGAAAAAGATAAACATTTATGTTAGCCCATCCGACAAAAAGTCCCAAGCATCGTGCTGTGCCGCGTTTTGTTTCGCCAGAGTTTTGTATCCTAACCTTGCAAATATCTCAAATACGTTTGTTTTACCCACGGGTAGCAGGCTCAACCTTCCTGAGGCCCTTCGTCACTAGGTTTAATTTTCTTGAGCACTTCTGTGGGTTCAGCAGGGAAAGCGCCCTCGTGACACCGCGTATCACTAACCCCAGCAAACGCTGTCATGTGATTTACAGGAAGAGGCACACCCAGTCGACGCACATTGTGTCGCAAGCGCAAACGATAAAAAAAAAAAAATCGTTAGGTGTTTCGAGGAACCTCCAACACAAACAAGCTACGGTGAAAACTAAACGAGTCTTCTCGTCCACACTGCTTTCTTTGACGACAGATATTAGGTAAGCGTCGATAGTGCAGCACGGAAAACAGAGTTCGTTCAGCGTCGCCAAAGGTTCGGGTAATGGCTCGGGTTCAATCAAAGATGAGAATTGTCGAACTCTAACAATGTCTGAAGCTCAGCCCATCTTCTATGCTTTGCCGACCCCATCGCATCACTATGCTGAACACTGACGGTGTTTAATTAGCGTCAGATCACGTGGCCGTTTGTTCTAATTGCGAGTTGAGTGGGGTGGGAAGGGGGGGGGGGGGAGGAAGCTATTTCTTAATTTTTTTCTCCGTCTGCCATTGCGCACAGAGGAAACCTAATGGAAGCTTTGGCAAGATATCAACGTCAGGGATATCTGTTCTTAGAGGTATTTACTGAAAGTACAAAAATTGTTGAACGACGCATTTCACATGAACACGTTATTGAGGCACACAAACGTGTTTTCCTTGTTGCTAAACTGCCTCAGAAAGTTGTCCCCGAGAATAGAAGCAGTAAAGGGACTAAATGTGACCTATTATTTCGACGTTACATAGAAGTACATATGTGTATGGGGAGTACACCTGAAAGGAAGATCCTAGTTTCCCAAGAGGGACAGCCGAACGTTGGCAGCCGCTTCACAGGAGTGTCGTTCTCAAGTTCCTCCCCAAACTTCGATCACCTGCGTATTTTGTTTAAGCTTCGCAGTTTGTGGGTGCCAAATAAAAGCAATGTAGGATTACTGTTAACAAGTGACACAAATATAATTGTCGCATTAGCACCCCCAAATGGATATGAAGTCCCTCAGGAATAAAAAGTAATCTCTGGAGGAGCAACGAAAAAAGAACAAGGGAAGAGCGAGGTAACCTCTCAAACATATAAAGGTCTGTTATTGCGTTTTCTATGTGATGAACAGCAATTGTATGTATCTGTGGGCCACACCTAAACAAAGTACACAAGGGCGCGTGGAGGATCTATGACGATTACCCACACACACCTTCAGAAAGTGACCAATTAAGTAGCTGCCATGTCAAGTAGAGCACGAAATACTACTTTGCACTATTTAACAATCAATATCAATTAACAAGGGTGATGCTTATTCGCAAATTGATGTGACCGGCATCTTGCAAGAACGAACCTCAAGAGTCAGGCTATGCCAGCTTATCCCCTATAAGAAAATGTTTACTTGGAATCGCGCTATTATAGGCCATATTCGATCTGAGTACGAAGGCGTGTGAAGATTAGAGTGAGCAATTTTGATCACTCCTTTTTGCATGATCCTTTGCCTGAATCACGGTACTGAGTGTAAACAATATTGGTTAGGAAAACAAGCGTTCTGATTGCCGTTCAGTGTTTCTATAAAAGGTAGACTGAAAGGGCTTCTCCTAAACCTTTCGTTACATTTCGGAAATATTACTACTTTGAGCTGAGTTTCGTCGTCATCATCTATATGAGAGGTCTCAAACACGCATCCTGCGGGCCGCATGCGGCCAGCGACTCGCTGGGACGCGGACCTCAAGAATCAAGCGGTCTGCGAACCTTTTTTCCCATGTCTCATAAGCGGCGCTACATGCGTCATAAGTAAGTCCTCTATCGTAAGTCGATTTGCGCTTAAAACGTGCCTCTGCTCTTCCAACGTGTTCACGTAATTTTATCGACTTCATTTTTTTTGGACACAGAATTGTTTATGTTTGCCTTTTGAGCTCTTCCCGATGACAATCACATGTACAACAACCACACAACTATGCTACAAGCGCGAGCTCTTTAGGACGCACTTCGGCTGCAGGAACTCTTGCTCAGTAGAAGAAACTTCAAAAGATAGAACTATGAGCTTGGGTTCTTATGAGTCTAAAAATACAATTAAACATTGCAGGAGGACGCTTAAACGTTAAAGCGATACATATAAACCCCATCGCGTTCCCAAGCCGTGCAAGCTTGCCTGCGTGGCCTGTGTAATCGCGCGACCTGCAGAGAGGCCAACACGCTTTTAAGAGGTGTTTTGTGTGCGTGTGTGTGTGCTCTGTGTGCTTTGTTACCTATGTCAAAATTAGCAATGAAAAACAAAGGGTCTGCGTGGCCATGTGGAAGCGTGTCTACCTCGCAACCGAAAGGTCGTGGGTTCGTATCCTGCCTCCGCCTAAAATTCTCCAAATTTTTTCGTTAGGGCAAATGAATTGCTTTATACATAAACATAGCTCTGTTATGTCACGGCGCTGTGGTTACGTGTCGGGCGCACTCCCAGTCTGGGGCTGCGCACGTGGAAGTCACCATGCGGGACGTGCATTCCTGCGTTGTCTTTGAAGATACCGGACAAAAACCTGCTTTTCCGTCAAAACGCCGTGACTAGGACTGAGCCAAAAGAGTTGGGAAAAGTTTGAAGGTCAGTTTTTATGTTTTCTGCCTGCTCGGTTCGTCCGAGAACGTGAATAGGGGCCGTAAAAAAAGGAAAACCAGGCGCCACCGGATCACGACTGCTTGTGCGGGAAGCACTTTGGGTTGAATTTATAGATACTTGTGATCGTCAGATTTATTTGTTTTGTTCCAACATGAACGCGGGAAAACCGCAAAGTTGTACGGACCACCTGTGGATTACGTTTAGTGCGCCTTCAAGTTAAAACGGCCACCTGATCGTTCGAACTATCGTCTGCTCTCAAATGTTTCTGCTAGTTGTCGTCTGCTCGTTCAGACGACAACGGCCCGCAGACCAAACGTCCGGCCATTGCTATAAAAATAAGGGCAGGATCCAAAACACTTCTAAGTTTCAAGGTTGGTTGGAATAAACAGGGGTTCGGCGGAAACAGTACCTACAAACATATGTTGACAGTTGTTACCAGTGGCATCACCGATTTGTTATGCCTGATTAACTTGGTCCGATTCTGCTTGCGGTTTTCAGTATCGATGTCGACCATCTCGGCTACGGTTTACGCTTTCGCAGCCCGGGCGACGTCATGACTGAAAATAGCGAGCAGAATCGCGTCATACGAATCAGGGTTTAGCATCTGCGGCGTCCACACGGAATGAATCGCCGCATGTCCCATTATTCACGCGAAGTTTTGCGGTGTAACGAACCTCGTTAATTTCACTGGGGCCACATGCGGCAGTCAGACATTGTCAGGAAGACGTAGAATCAACTATTCCAACGCGAAAAAGAGCCCGCGGGGACTCACACCGACGCCGACAACATCGCATTTCAATGGTTTGTTTATGAACGACGGTGAGCTTTTTTCCCACACTCCATCGTGCATGCGCGGCGCCGGTGGCGTCCTTAGGGGTGTTCCAGTTTGTTTGTAAACATGAGTTGGTCTCTCTATAAAATGAAACTAGTTGAGACATGTAGCAACCTTTAATTCGCATTACATGTTACGTTTTAATCACTTTCATTCCACGCGTGACCTCACGTTTCACGTAGGGTGCCTTGATGTCCTTCTGTTTAGGGTAATGCCATCGTCTGTAGTACCCGATGCCGACAGCACGCGCTCACAGGGAAAATACAAAGAAATTGCAGGAAACAAAATGTCGCTGTAGCACAGTCAGCGCCACGAGCGCGTGCAGGGACACGCGCTTCGGAACAAAAAATAAAAATAAGCGTTCGAAACAAAATGGCCAGATGTCATCACCCCAAGCAAAGCGCACATGAAGGCACCCTAGTTTCACGTGAACATTGTGGGTTGTTTGAAATTCACGCGCGAGGTCTTAGTTTTCTACGCGTTGTGAGGCAAGCATGGCGGCGGATCTATTGGCGCTCACAGGCGGCGTAGGTTCAGGTACTGCCGTGCCCTGCCTTCTATATCATGTTACCGCCAAGGCATTAGGCTGATATATTTGCAAAGTCGCTCTTGTTGCTTCCTTTACGTCGCGCAGACGGAGACGCTATACGCCGGCTGTTGAAACAGGTACCGCGAAGCATGTTACAAGGTGGCGCACCTCGATCGCTCCGGCCCATGGGCATTTTTGAGTCAGTTGTACGAAAATGTATTAGGAATTTTCCCTTCAAAACTACTGTCCACCTCCGTGCTGTCAATTTCTTCCTTCCTGACCACCACGTAGCATTTTTACACTTTTTAATAATAATGAAATTGTGAAGAATGGGTATGTGCAAGCCCATTTATGGCAACCGCGTTAGCGTCAATTTGACCATATTTCTCGCTTTATAACTTAAAAGCCACACAAATATTGCATTATGTTTTTGCAGATTCTGTTAGTACATATTATAAATTTTAATTTTGGAGAGCTTAAAGAGAATTAAAGATGGCCTTTTTCTAAACTGATTTTCAAAATAATGCATTTTTAGTTAAAAGCCCATGTGTGAGCAATTCTTATAATTTTCTCCCACTAGTTAGGACGACGATATTTTATGCTCAGATGATCTATATACAGGGAAACACACTGGCAAACTTTTAAGACCTTAGCCTTTAAAAATACGAAGAATCAAAATCGTTAATCCAGAGCGTTATTGCGAAATAAGCCGTGTTTGCGATTTGTGTTCTCACAATAACGACCCTAATATTCGGTGATAAATACATTTTGTCAATCCTTTCTATCCTTAATATTTTAGTAAATATTTCTAGACCTGTAGCCAGAACAGTGTCTTCGGGGAAGCCGCCCAAAATGTCAACATCGCGCGATACGCAAAACGCGCTGCGCTGGACCTTGTCCTTTCTAGGGTGGCTAGCTGGCCCCTGCAGCCGAATCAGTTTGAGACTCCGTAAAATATATGTGACTAAGTTAAACAAATGGATGTTGAGTAGTATAAAGACGGCGTTTTGTAGGTCAACCTATATTTTCCTTTACTGCTGTGTCGAAATTAAATAACGCAATTTTCTATTTTTGGTAACTGATAATAAAAGTAGATTATACGAACCTTAAAAGCTACATTACTCGTTTCACGGCAGAAATAGTGCCTATTGCCAAAACAACGCGTAAATGTATTCTAATTTAGCGGTTCATACCGGTTCGATCCGATCTGAACCGTGATCGTTGCTCCCCGGAACTGAACAGGAGCTTAACCGAAGGCCGTGAACCCGAACCCGAACCGAACCGATAAAATATTTCGGTTCGACACTCTGTTCTTCGTTTTTATGTTTTGAACTTTCATGCTTTTTGTCATTCTTTCTTTTATATAATTTTACCGTAATGATATCGAATTATCGGACACACGTACGAATTGCTGTTGTTTACCGGGATCACATTTGGGTAGCGTGTTTGACGCTAGAGAAAACGCTACGCGGAAATTCCTGGGTCCCAAACAAAATCGAAAGTATGTTCGATCGGCAAGTTTATTATTCTGCCTTGTATAGAATCGCGTTGGATACTAATAATTTAAAAGAGAGCACCGATGGTGTATACAAAAGATGATCGACCATCAGGGCAGAAAGCACCGGCAACAACATCGAAACCCTGCTCTGCCATTGCATATTTATAAAAGCCGACGTTTGAAGTAGCTAGTCAAGATTAATGACAACAACAGACAATATTTTCTCTTAATTTATTAATAATGGCTCATTTGAAAACTTCGAGGAGGGTCTGCCTAAACAATAAATGGCTACCACCAACAATAAATCATTAGTAATGTTTTCTTAAATCCGTTTTGTTTTACTGTACGTCTTTTTACGTTTCGTTTTTTTATTAACACTTCACAAAATACTCTTCTTAAAGCTAAACACTGAAATTAGTTGATGTCAAAGTTGAAATGGCATTTGGAATTAACTAGCTTTCATACGGCGTCACATTGTTCATGCTTTAGAGCTCGTGCGGCATATGATTAAGGCTGTGGATAAAAACACAAAAATAATCGGCCGTTTAATTTCAGCATACAATATTAAGGTTTCTTCTTTTTCTGACTTGCAGTGAGGATAATTAAATTATTGCAAAAAATAAAAAAGGAAAGCCATTGAGCGCACTTCTTTAAAAACACCTGTTTATTTTTAAATACCTTACTGCCACTTATCATTAGGCATAAATGTATACAGTCACTGGGCTGTGGACGCAAGCGCAGTGACGTACAATCTTTCCGTCCTTTTCATTCCACTTGCTGTTTACGTCACAGCAGTTTTCATTTATGACCGCAGCTATGCTGTGTACGACTTCGGTGTTATCTCGCCCTGACTGTTCGTCTTTAATGTAATTTTGCGGAACAAAACTAGGCCAGCTACACCTTTTGCCCGGAATTTGACGGCGGTAAGGTCGCACATTTTGACATTTTATATAGGGATCTAGTCAAACTTTACCTGCACAAAACACATTTTAATATCTATTTTTTTTCTTAGTTTTAACGGCGAGTATTCAAAGAGGAAGAAGAGGAAAGCTATGGGCTACGGTAATGGCGCAAACAACCTGCCATAACGGTACATAGGCCTGCATATTTAATGCATATATAAAAAAAAAATCGGTATCCAAGCAAAATTAAAAAAAAAAAGACTGTAAATAGCCAACCGAACGAAGCCATAACTTTTAATGTCACCATTTCTCCCGAGGAGAAGATGGTACGCCGATTTGCGTTCAATCAACTGCTGCGAGATAAATCGACTCGATAAAGTATTTATGGTTGAAACTTCACTTCACTAGATTGCTTTTTTCATCAAACTAAATCTGACTTGTGGACCGCTGCCTCATTGTTTATGTAGCTCTCAAGAATCGTTTTCGCAAGGCTTTCATTCGCGGGTGACGGCAAAATTGCGTATCGACGCGCGAGTAGCTCCTCGAGTTTAGTACAGATTATTTGGTACACAAATCAGTTTATTAGCATGTATTCAATCCGAATAGTTCGCAGCATAGACTACTTCCAAAAAATCACAACGCGCAACATTGCGCGTGTTTCATTATGGAACATATTTGGCATAGAGTGTAGTGGTATAGTTAAGATTTCGATAGCCCGTTGACGAAGTAGCGGAACTCGGCACTGCATGAAAATGAAATCAAAGCTCGCTTGCATTACACCCATTCATCCTCGTGAGAACCCCAGGTGAAACACAAACCTCCAGCGGCCGTAAGGACCTGCCCAGAATTAGCGAGGAGTAGCAGTGCGGCTGGTCCCGTCCCACACATTTCTGGCAGCGTCACCCTCCCGACTCACCGATAATTTAAGAAGCCTACGACCACGATCTACTGCAATCACCTATTGTCAGTGATAGTCAGTCGTGGGTAAGTTACTTTTAAAAAAAGTAATTATAGATTGTTTGTCAAAATGTATTCAGGTTACAGTTACAGTAACTTAATATAAAAGTAACGCGTTACAGTTACAGTTACTTCGTCATAGTAACTTAGTCACTTCGAAGATACCTTCGTTTCCGTTTTTTATTTCACTATGAAGATATTAATGACAACTCACAATGACTACGATTTATATTTATTTTGAACTCTCAGAAAGTTATCATTTCACTTTTGGAGATATATAGTATTATTGTCGACTATATTGAATGAAAGGGCTTGCAGCTTCGACATAGGATGAACTAAATACATTATTTAGTTGATGATGTAACGCAGCAGCAACTGCTTTTTAAATATCGCTTAACTTTCCTTTCTTGATGCACATCTCGGCCCTTGCTAAAGAGGCGCTCGACGAGTGCGCTGGACTCCAGTGCAGTATCCAGGAGTAAAATGAACTTTCCTAATGGTGGAAACGTCGTTGAGGCTGCAGAGCGCTGTCGACGCTTCAGCCTTCCATCGTTCCGTCTCCATGCCTAGCGGTAGTGTCCAGAAATGAAAATCTAAACTCACTCCGTGGTGCTTGCGAAGGTTGGAGGGAGGGGACCTACCGGCTGCGTATGCTTTTTTGCAGTGTTTGAAGTGAGAAGAGAAGTTATCGCCACTATGTTCGACAAGGTCAAAGTTCATAGCCGGGCCACAGTAACACCTGCAGTTCGTCACTCATGACAGCCTCTCGTTTGGGCAAGGTAAAGAAAGGAGTGGGAAAAAACAAAGCAAAGTCGTCTCGGGATACGTGCCACTTTTCTCTTTAATTTTTTTTTATGCGACGTACAAGAAAAGACTCGACAGTGGATCACGGGCTCACGGCCACTGGGAAAGGGCAAGTCGACCAGTAGAAACATCATCTGTGGACACCCGGTCAGACAGTTCCTAGTGGCAGTGACTGCCATAGGCGTAGACTACGGGGGGGCATCGGGGCTCGTGCTCCCCTGGTGAGATCCGGGGAGGGGGAGGGGGGGGGGGGGGCAGAGCCCCCCGCCGGGCCATGATTTTTACCGAGACGCTGTTTACGTGCCATGTAACGAGCTTCTAGTAGTGGCATGTAAGCAAAATAAAGCCCACGTTGCCTTTATTGACGAAATACATGGGAAACGGAATCCCAGCGTGCTTTCGTTAGCTTCAATCTGCAGCTCTGGCGAGAAGGTAACGCGGCATCGATCACTTCTACGTCTGATTAGTCTCACGCTTGCGTCTCACGCGGACGCTCGCCGGCGAGGAACACACGGCTACGCTTGCATGGTGATTGACATTGACACACAGCGACGGACACATGGCTATATACATACGCTGTAAAATGTACCCCCTAAAATAAACTACTGATAATTGCCGGTGTAAAAAATAAATTGAGCGGAAAAGCACCCCCCCCCCCCCCCCCCCCCGGGGAAATGGAAAGTCTACGCCGTTGAGTGACTCGTTTTCGCAAAGGAAGCTAGCCGCGACTGCTGCGCCACCGACGACAGAGCCTCTCGTTCGAGGTTAAACAGTTCACCGGTAGGTGTCTACGCGTCGCATGTTAACGCGAGCTGGCTCTGTCCCTTGACTGAAGAGGCGGGGGTGTTTGATGAGGCCGGAAAGGGTGAAGGCGGGACGAGACAGCCACGCACAAATAGGTTGAAATAAAGAAAATGCTAAATGCGCTTAACACAGCCCTGTTTTCTTACGTTACATTACACTACGGTACGAAAGCTTACGTACAAGCACAACGGGACATCCGTGCTTCATATTAACCATGGCTACCAGTTCAAGGAGATAGTTTGGCGCGCGACATCCGAGACACGAATGTTTCGGTGACTTATGCCGAACGTAAGAAAACGTAAAAGAAACGGTGCTGTGCCAACCGCCCTTTATGGTGTTTGCGACAGTTTACGTGCCAGAGCCATCGTTAAGCCTGGTTCAGACAGTTGCGTTTGACTGCGTTTGACTGCGTTGCGGCAGCGAGAAACCAGGACATTCCTCCTGCTCGTAGCGCGTGCCAAGAGATTCCTTAAATTGGGTTCCACGCTTTATACGAAGCACAGATATTCCGGTGACTGGCGTTCGGTTCTCACCGCAACGCAGCCAAACGCACTCAACCGCAAGTGTCTGAACCGGCCTTTACTCTTCGACTTTCAACCTCAAGTTTCGGCTGCTGCGTTTTCTTCAAATATATACACATCCTAAAGCCGCGGAAAAACTACCAATACATAATACGTTCAAAAGAGAGACTGCACACACTGCCTGAGGCGAATTTCTCTCCTAGCACGTTGGTAGCACATTGGTCATACGAAAACTTTCTGCAGGCATGTTCAAAGCACACATATGTAAAAAGCCAAAAATGCTTGAGGCATGTCCGCAGATAAATCAGTCATCATGTATGCTGCAAACAGCGTTTCTTTTGTGTGCTGTACACGTAGTGTGACTGTTGCTTAAGACGAAGAAGAAAGGCACCGTTTATCGCAATACAAGCAGTCACTAACCAACTAAACACGAAGACATAGACAGGAAGAACATGGTACTGAAGAAAAGAGGAAAACAGCACTTTCCCGAAAATATACAAAAATAGCCTGAAAACGGATAATTACTCGCGGTTCTTCTAGTGGCCTCTTAAATTGCTCGCGAATTTGTAGCTTCATATAGGTTATCTCATGTAACCCTTTTCTCCCTTTTCTACCGTTTTTCCACCCACCTCGTTTTTTTCTCGTTCATTTGCAGACATATATTAGGGATCTCCACAGATCTCACGGAACTTGCGGGGCGAACCCGTCGCTGTTGATCTTGCTGCTTCGCCGGTAATTTTAGGAAGGAATTTACGACGACCATAAACTTCCAAAGCATTCCAGGCCTGTTTCATCAGTTTGGCTCGGACCTAGAGCTCTTTGTTATTTCCTTGAGGTGTGGTATCCATCCTTTTTTTGCCGGGCTGCGTAAACCGAATGAGACGATGGGACCGGCCGTAATGAAAACACTGTCTCCGATGCACAGCCCGCCGTGCTCGGTCGCCCGGCCGTAAACTGCGGAAGTAATGTGCTCGGCGGTTTGCCACGACGGTGATGACCTTTCGATGGTCCCTTTTCGTCGCTCGCTTTCGTGGCGTTTTCTTGTTGTCGTCGCCAACTTCCTGTGATTCCCTCTGTAAGCTAATCCTCAGTGGCACCTGATCGCGAATTTCTATCACGCTGCGAGCGCAGGTGGATTTGAAAAAAACGAAGAAAAAGCCGCGCCGAGGAAGTCTTTGATATACGTGTATTGCATGGTTGTAAAAGCGACTACCTCTTTCATGACGTAGCCGATGATACGTCATACCAAAGCCTCCTTCACAAATTTTGTTTTTAAGCGAAAGCTATAATTCAGACGCTCCTTTGTATTCTGCTTCTGTTTCAAACACAGTATAATACGCGTTCAATCCTCCGTTTATTCTATTTACGTCAGCTTTCTCAAAGTTCTACACTCGCCCAGCTACACCTCTGCTTATTACAACGGTTAAACCAGCTGAACCACGAAAATAGGGAGAAAGGAGTGAAGACAGGCTATCGCTGGACTACCAACTATTTAATACTGATCCTTCGTTTTCTTCTCTTTATCTCCTGGCGTTGTGGCTACCTTCTCGGAACTTATTCCATCATTTAATGTTATTGCTCCTCTATTATTGCCTCCGTGCTTCATATTAACACCACTCTTAGGGATTTTCAAGCAAATTGCATGGGCCTCACCTTTACATACGAGCTTCCCGCTGATAGGTGTATCAGATTTTTGGATTTGGCCTTGGACTTCCAAAATGAACACGTTTGTTGGAGATACGAAACGCGATCGGGGAAAGGGTTCCTTCCCTTTGACTCTGAACATTCGAAAAATGTAAAGCAAGGGGTCGCCACCACAGCTCTCACAGCTAGCCTCAGGAAACGTGTTCACATCAGATGGGAAGAAGCTTCGAGACCCAAATCTCCAGACTTCATGAGGCCGGATATCCGAGACCCTTCTTAGCCTCCATCTGTGAAAAACTCTGCCAAAACATCAAGAGATCCAGCCGAGAGGATGACTCTAACACACGAAAGAAGGTTCCTAGATCACCTTTCGCGGTGGTTCCGTATATTCATGGTGTCACCCATAGGCTCAAAAAGATTGCCACAAGGCAGGGCGTCAAAGTAGTGTGCTCGGCACCCAACAAGGGGTATGCCATGTGCCGGAAGGTTAATCTAGGGGAGGCCAACAACACCGGCACTTGCAACACCAATCATAAGAATAAGTACGTCCAATGCGAAAAGGGAGTAGTTTACAACATACCACTGTCATGTGGGCGTGCGTATATTGGACAAACGGGAAGGTGCGTGAACGATCGAGCACGTGAGCATGCAGCAAACATAAGAGCCCTAACAGGGCCGGGGCATTTAGCTGCTCATTGTCGAGCGTGCACGTGCGAGGCAAAGCTCGAAATGGGAACCATCTTGGCTCACCACAAAGACCAGCTCGCCCGGGAAATACTTGAGGCCTTGGCCATCGATGATAAAGAAGAAAACTGCGTTAGTTCACCATCTATTGCCCTACAGGCAAGCGAAAAAAGATTCCTTCGGCAAACCAGTATCCGAGATGGCACAGAAAGATCAAGTAGCAAGAAAATGAAGGCAATAATAGAGGAGCAATAACATTAAATGATGGAATAAGTTCCGAGAATGTAGCCACAACGCCAGGAGATAAAGAGAAGAAAACAAAGGATCAGTATTAAATAGTTGGTAGTCCAGCGATAGCCTGTCTTCACTCCTTTCTCCCTATTTTCGTGGTTCAGCTGGTTTAACCGTTGTAATATGTACCACCAACTAGCTCAGCTTCTACCCCCTGTTACACTTCTGCTTGTTTTCACAAGCTCCACATTCATCTTGGCTTCACCGAATCACAGCGTTGACTGCGGTTGAACCTGGAGTAAAACAAAATCTAGAGTACCAAAGTGGCATAAAAATAGATAATAAAAAAATTATATATATAGTTTTTGATATCGTTCAAAAATCAATTCTCTTGACCTGATTTTAGTGCATTTAGAAAAAATATATACATCAACACGAATACACGCAGAAGTATAAAGTGAATAGCCGGCGATGCCTCGAGACATCCTTTCGGAAACTTGATGACAAAGAAGCGAAAGCAATCTTCAACGCTCCCAGGAGGCTGTTTTCCGGGAAACCGGGCAGTTTAATTATTACTGACGTCTTCTTTAATGAAAAGCCGCACATCGATGTCACGAAAGAAAGCCTGGACTCGTGCTCCGCTAATCGCTTTCCCGAATTAGTTTCTCGATTGCGTTTTTCTTCTTTTTATTATTTACGCCGCGTTAAACAGATAAAATAGGCAGAAACTCGGAGGACAACCGGAATTTAAAATAATGAAGAAAGGGACATTCCAGAAGGCTGGCATACAAAATAAGTGGGATTGAAAATGAATGCATGAGCGAGAAAGCCTGTGGGTCACAATTACGTTTGCCTGCGAGGACCAATATAGTGTGGTACGACCGTGCTTATTTCATTCCAAGGAATTCAATAGCCAGTGAAAAGAAGAAAAGAAAAAAAAGAAAAGCCTCGCGCTGGACACATTATTTTGGGGTGCTTCGCGCGTTCCTTTAAGAGCGTTCTTAATTAAAGGGGCGAGGCAACGATTTTTGTACTTTGTGCAAATACCGCTTAGAACGAATCAATGACGTTAATGACTTATGAGACTCACGTTCGTTTTTCACCACACGTAGCAGAAGTCTCAGAAAAAAAAATTGAATAATTACGAGCAGCGTTTTCCCCCACAACTTGAAGCCAGAACAAGAGGCCACGTGATCTGGAGACGATTATAGGCCGCCAATGCTGATGATTGCCACCCGCTGAGGCTGGCAAAGCACAGGACATGCGCCAAGTTCCAGACATTGTCATGGTTCGGCTTTTGTCGTCATTGTTGCGATAGGACGCGGGCCACTACCCGAAAGCTTGTCGAGCTATTGATTAGCACGAGCCCAAATTGAGTGCTCGCGCAATGCTCGGGCTCAATTTATGACTAAAATTAAAATATTGTCACTGGGGGATACTGCAACCCCCCAGCTACGCAATCAATTTTTGCGAAGGAGAGATTGAAAGAAAACGCTCGCTTTTGTACTTAGAATTACACCGCAACAAAGAAGTTTCTTGGTCACTGTCACTGCTGTTGCTTGCGAGTATAGACCTTTCCAATGTTTACAAAATCACAGTCCAGCGTGCGACCTTCACAGCCCAGCACGTGCGTGTTCGTTGCTTCGGAAAGCAAGCAAAGCACGCGCCATACGCACGAACGCTCAAAATGGCACCAGCCACAAGCTCGTTTTCCACTATATTCCGTTTCACCTTATGCTGTACTATAGCGATGGCTAGAAGCGCGAGCTCATAGCGTTGGCAGAATGCACGAGAGCTTGTGCCGCCGAGATCTGCCCCCGAGCAAGGAGCTCGCGCTTGTAGCCTTTCCTGCGGTACATCATAAGATGAAATAGAGTATTAGCGGCGACATGTTTTGGTGGCGCCCTCCCATGGTTCCTTCTCGTGACGTCATTACCTTGCGAACAACAAGTTCCATGGTGTTTGTAATGAGCATGGTGGAAGCTTGAAATCATTGCGCTCTGAAACGAACTCTTTCCAACACCGCCGAAATTGAAGTTCTTCAATTTCTGTCATTTCCGTCGAAGAGAAATCCTTTCCTGACGTCATAGTCAGTACTGGTTTAATCGTGGAAAACCGATCACAGCGACGCTTTCGATCGCGCACGTCGCCAATAGTACCAGTAAAACATTCCAGACTAATATCGTTGCACGGCCCCTTTAAGTTGGAACAGTCTAGCGCCGTGACAATCTTAAGCGAAACTCGATATAAACCTTTGTTCCTCAGCATCTCAATTTCTTTATAAAGACAATGGCAATATTTTTAGCAGATCCGTTGTCTTTGTATTATTACAGCGGGTTAAAACAAATGCACTGTTTTTTTTAGCAAAAAGTAAGGGAAGCAAAGCGATGCAGCTTTAATTGAACATTCTAATTATCGTTTTCCACGGCTATGCTGCGGAAATAGACTCTCATCCAAACTGAAGCTTATCTATACAGTCTTGGTAAAACGCTAATTGTACAGTTTGCTTTGTTCGTGGCTAGATGTTTGTACACATTTTGCTCTGTTAATGTACATTTTGGCCATCATGGGCGTGAAATATATAAAACGATACCATGGTTGCTTGTAACGATAATAATCATTACCGTATTTTTGGTAAGCTACTCAACTGTCTCCGATTTAGTGGTACAACATTATGGTTACAATATTACTTCTTTGTCACGACCATCGAGCATTAAAAATATATCTTCAACAATTTACAAAGAGGGTCGTCTTTATACAATATCTGCTACATTCGTGCGAAAAAACAACGTCTACGTGATTTACCGTCTTGAAAAAGTGACTTATGCGAAGCCAGACTTTTATCATGTAACCACTAACCACACCCAGTATTTCTTTCCGCCACAAAGGCATGCACTCGGCTGCTCAAGCGACAGTAAATAGTGTTTAAAAGAAATGGTGACTAAGGTGATCATGCCTGCGGGCGTCACTGTGACTGATCACACAGTGTCATGGATCGAAAGGAGCTAGTCAAGAAAAAGGTCCAAGAAGTGTTCCTGGTCCTGCTTCAGGCATTAATCTTTAATGTATCTTTGATTGCTTGTTGTTGTTGTTTGTTTTTGTTTTTTACTGCGTTTTTATAGGTTTCTTTCTGTATTCCTTCACCTTCCTTTTCTTATTTTTCTCAACTGCGTCATTGTATCTCTCTCCTTAGTGTCTTAACCTCGTTCACCCAATAAACGGTTCACACTCACGTCGATGCATCCTCGGCTACCGTGATTTCTTACACAGCACGTGCTCTTTCTATACTCTTGTATTTCGATCCGAGAGAAATAGGCAAGAAAAAGCACCGTCGAAATCAAATCAAGTCTCCTAAGATCCACGTTGCGCGAATTTGCCCGCCTCCAATTTGCCCTCCGACAATCTCACGAGTACACCCTTTCCGCATTCCTCATAATGACATCTTGTGTTGTTTTGTTTTTCACTTTTTGTCTCTGATTTCTTTTTCTATGCGTATATACTTCATTTTGTCTCTTTCCTGGCTGGAATTCCAGGCTGGGGCCCATTCGCGGAATCCACTCCAGCCGTAAGTATGACAGAAGGGCGACCGGGGGTGAGCTATCGTCTCGACCAACCCGCAGAGGAGAAGTAATGCAGCCCACAGGAAAAGTACACTGCACACCAGCGACAGCAGCAGCAGCAGCATTGCGAGGGAGAGACAGCAACAGCTCAGCCGAGGATCCCCCATTCAGCCGTTACTGCCTCTTTTCCTCGTCCCCTCTCATTCATTCCGGGCATCACCGGGGGACCTAATCCAGCCCCATCCACCACCACAAATGAGTGCGACTCCGCGCATCGCCAGAGGGACCGTCGAGTGCGCAGATGAGGAATTCCGTTGCCGGGCACCAGACAGAGAGGGAGCCGCGACCAGGTCGTCGTGTGTCCGCCATTCGCCCTCTTTCCCTACCCTCCGCGATCTCGACGCCAAGAGAAATAATAAACGAAGAAAAAAAAAATCTCGGTTCGTCTCATTTAAGTATTATGTGCGCATTTGTGTGGGAATTGAATGTTCTCCCGGGGGGCAAATTTACGGCTCGCGTCTGAAAGTGCGTTCATGTGGAAAGGACGACTGGGTTCATATGCGAATCTACGTTAGAATTGGTTTGGAGCCTGTACGGGGCACTGAAGTATCGGTTAATTTACGAAACACGCGTCTCTGCCTTTCTGTTTGTGCTCGATGTTATGAATGTTTAACGCCAGCCTTCTTCAGGGAGGAGGGGGGGGGGGGGGGGGGGATTGAATCATCGCGGTGTACATTTGATGGTGCACTTACTTAGTTTAGTTCAGTTTTTTTTTTTTTTGCTCATATTTTCAATGTAGCCATATTAATTGTAGACAGCTTTTGAAAACAGACTGAGCTTCAACGGAGGTTCATTTTCAGTGAAGTGATATAGTAATCGGCGTCCTGCATGTCGGTTTGGTTGCACGGAAATTCGATCTGAAACGCAGTGAACAAGCTATTTTTTTTAAGCTTTAGCAAACAGTCTGCAGAAACCCTTGGCCGACTAGTTTAGAATAGTCACCAAATAAAGTGAACAGACAAAAAGAAAAGACAACCCGGGAGCGAAGACAGAAATTCAACAACCCCTGAAATACCGCGTGCACGTTCGCCTCGCCATGTCTCATCAACATGCTTCTGTTAGCGTTGCACGCCTCTGGAGTCACGCTTTCACCTGGCGTCTAAAATTTACCAGCAACTCATAAGGATGTGTAATAGTCTTCTTTAATATACCTCTCTGGATCAAGGTATTTCACTGCGCTCAATGTTTGTGCGTGTGTGTCATCACCGAAGTGCTCAGGCTTCCTACCGCGACCATGCTGGGTTCCGACTGCAACCCCGAGACCCTATTTTGAATTAAGCATTCATCTCTCCCTGATGGCTTTCCGTTTGCGGACAGACGTCGTCGCCGTATCGCAAAACGTATTAAAACAACACGGCTTCCGCACATGGGGTTTCCTGGGGCGTAAAGCATCAGTAAACTTCGGGAGGTTACTGTTGTACCGAGTGCGGACTCGTAGCTTGCGGTGTCGAATGGGAACTGGGCGTGCCGCATTATCTGGCCATCGACTGGCTAAAACAAAAATATGAAAGCGCCAACCTTCACGCAGCCACCAACCCTCCCAACCACCGCCAGATCCTCGAGAGATAAAAAAAAAAAGTGACATATGGGTTCGCGACAAAACGATAAGGATGGATAACCAAGGGAAATGAGACGGGCGTCACACGGTTTCGTCATTTCGACTGGTGTTACCAATATTTTTATTTAATATTTTTTTCCTCGCCACTCTTTATTTTTTTCTACCTCGTTCCTTCTCTTTTTTTTTTTCTTGTTCCTTTTATATGTTTTTCGGTGGGGCTTTTTCTGCGGCGAGCTGATGAATGTGCGCCTTCAATCAAGCGAGCGAGCTTTCCCCCAATGTCCCCGACCGTCGCCGAACCGCTTGTACGAACCACGCGCGTGAGTGGTTGAACTGGGGACGAGTAAATGGGATACGGAAGCGACCGCTCTCAACGACGCATGCAGCGGTACGAGCGGGGAGTCTAGTTACTCTTCTTTTTTTTCTTTTTTTTTTCTCCATTCTTGGAGTAGAAAGGGAGTCACCGCGTGCGCCGAGTGCTTTTGGGTTCCCTCTGTCGCAGAAGTTTTCAAGGGGGCGTGGTGGTGGAATCGGGTGGCGGAGGGGGACTGATCCGAGGGGCCGATAATATTTATGGCGAGAAGAGCGACCCAGTGGCTTTGCGAGGGCGATTGCCGCACAGCTCGGGGTGGAGTTGCGGTTAGGGAGACATTGTGGAGAGGAGGGGAGGAAGCGGGATCGGGGAGAGTGGCAGTCGTTTAGGCGGTGCGAGTTTCATCCGACGGGGGTGTGCTCGAATCTGTCCGTGACTCGGAATACGCGAGTCGCGTTTCTCTGTCCAGCGACTCGGACAGATTGCCCTTCCACTGGGAAAGTGGAGTGTCGAGTTCGTCGCGAAAGATAAAAATAAAAATAATAACAAGTAGCCTACAGTCGAACTCAGCGACAAGTAAAGAATTCGGTAGATGCATCGCCCCCAACGCCACCTCGCTGCCTTCCGCGGGCTTTGACTCCGAGTGCGACGAAGTGCTATCTGAGGCTCGCGGTGGAGGCGGAGCATGCACCGAAAATCTTATCCTGTCACCAACAAAGGTGTCTGCAACCTTAAGACATCGTGTTCAGGAAACGCGTAGTTTAAACTTAATGCTGTTGTTGTTGGTGTTGTTGTTGTTTTGTTATTGCAAAGTGAGTAAACATTTCAAAACATTACCCACAATAATGTTTCATAAGAGCGGCGTTAAATGTGCTCGTTTCTTTCTCCCGTATGTGTAGATTAGATTACACTTCAGTTAAAAAAAAATATATATATATATATATGTATGTGTGTATGTGTGTATGTGCGTGTGCGTGTGCGTGTGCGTGCGTGCGTGCGTGCGTGCGTGCGTGCGTGCGTGCGTGCGTGCGTGTGCGTGTGCGTGTGCGTGCGTGTGTGTGTGTGTGTGTGTGTGTGTGTGTGTGTGTGTGGGTATATATTTGTGGCCCATGTTGCAATTATATTTATCTGTTAATGTATTACCACTGACACGCCGCATTTATTTTTCCGTGCGCCTCGACCGCGAAACATTGCTTTTTCGCTCTTAAGATCCCCCTCGACTTTATAATTAAAACAAAAACTAGGTTCGCCTTTAGTGCATCATGCAGTCCACAAACATCACGGCGCTTCTCCATCTTAACAGGAACGACTCGATTCATTTGCGTTCAGAAGGGGACCGACATCTACTATGGACCAACTCACTGACGTCACGTCACTACGGTGGCGCTGCTGTCGGTACTGCGCGTGCGCAAACGCTTCACTCCTTCCGCGTTTGGTTTTTGCGCACGCGCAGTGCCCACACCTGGTGTGGGCAAAATGGACTTGTATGGAAACTTTGCGTTGGTGTATACACAAATGCAAACTAAAGATGCTAATGTAAACTTTCGGCGCTATACTTTGTCTCATCCTACGATGGACTAAAGGCCAAAGCCACGGGCCGCCAGGTCCAATCACGTTCCACGCTATAGTATGACACGCTTAACATTGATTAGGGGTGGACGAATAATGCTCGAATTCAAAAGCGCCGCATTGTTTCTATAGCTTCGACGCTGCAAAGAGCCTATATGTCGCGGCTTCCTTTTGCGATGTAAAATTGTTGAGTCACTCAGTGCTTTTCGATTCGAACCACTGTCCACCCGTCCCCTCATCAGTGATCCGAGACGCGGGCACCGATACGGTCATCGAATCCAAATACCACACAATTTCTAAGTGGCTCGTGATTGGATCTGGCGGTTCGTAGCTTTGCCTTTAGTTCATCGTAGGGTGAGACGAAGTGTAGACTTCGTTTTACTTTAAGTCCGATCGCAAACTCATGTTATACGTTCCGAAAGAGCCAATCAAACAGCGACAAAAGTGTTTCGTCATCCCGCTCTTCGTTTTTGTGTCTTTGCCATCCCCTATTAAACCACTCATGCAAAGTATATGCAGCGCCATCATCCGCTTTCTTTTTTTTTTGTATTTATTGGTTTAGCCGGTGGTGACAATTCCACAAAGACAACGAGCATAGAGACGGTGCACTATGGCGCTACTTGATTACCGATGTCGAAATGTGGCGTCTAGTGAGGTCGTACTTAAACGCAGTATAACACTTTTGCGCAGTGCATTTAAACGGGGAAAAAAATTAGGCGAGGAAGCGAATAACAGCGAAGAGAAATAAAAAATCTTTCAGCCTTTTCACTCTGGTGAAGAAGGAAGACCAGCGAAGCTGTACGCTTGTCTCGTGTGTTTCTTCTTCGTTCTCGTTTGTTTTGCGCGCTGTTTCCTACGATGAATTCCCACCAACTCGACCAACTATCCATTCGTTTATGATAGCTGGAAAGGTTGCCGCCATCTATGAGCGACGGCGGCAACCAGACTGGTTGTGTGGTGGCCGCCGTCGCTCATAGATGCTGGTAGCTGTCCAGAGTTTTTGTGTTTGCCGGTTGTCCGCTTGCCGCCGTCACTCATAGATGGCGCAACCTTTCGAGCCTTTCCACTCTGGCTTGCCGAGTTGCGGCCGCGGCCATTACTTCATTCCTACCATAGTACAGCTTCGCTGGTCTTCCTTCTTCACCAGAGTGGTAAGGCTGAAAGTTTTTACAGCGGAGCTGTTAAGGGCTAGTTTCCCCAGGATCGTGTCTCCCGCAAAGAAATGTAGACATAAAACTCTGGTGGCTGCCGTCGCTCATAGATGGCGGTAGCTGTCCAGAGTTTTGTGTAGTTTTGTGTCAACACTTGTTTGGTACCGGACACGAAACTGGGGAAGCTAGCCCTTAACAGGTCCGATGTAATAAAAACAAAGAAAACAAGTACTTGAGAAGCAGTCAGTCCGCCGACAGCAGGCGAGCAACTTCTTGAAAAAAGGTCTCGCGCAACAAAGTGCGGTAAGAATGACCAACCGACCAACCCATCGGTCAAAATATCAGCTCAAATATAAACACTACTCCAAATTTTTGTACCGCAACACGTAAAAAAAAAAACCAAAAAAAAACGCACTTCTATATTTTTTTTGCGCCTTGCTTTTCGTGTTTTTTTTTTTTGTCTTTTGCCTTTTTTAAGTTTAGTTAGGTGCCAAATTCTTCGTTTTTCACAAACCAACGCAATGAAGGAGGTCATGACAATGGAACGCGCTCGCCGAGAATGGACGTATCGTAGATTACAACGGGGTACCAATATTGCGATCCGAGGGAGATGATGATGTATCTACGTGACCCCAATAACAGAATAGCTGAAGGTCTCAACATTACCCCATATATATATATATATATATATATATATATATAGGGTAATGTATATATATATATATATATATATATATATATATATATATATATATATGGGGCAATGTTGAAACCTCGAGCCATCTATATATATACTTTTTTTTCTCTCACTCTTTTTGCGAGTGCTGACCGTGCACTCGGTTTCGCTTAGTATGCCGGTCAGATTGAGCGTATAATAAACGGCACTGCGGAAATTTATATTCCACCCTTCCGTTCCTCCTCCGGAAGCTCGCGTTGCTCGAGGAAAGAGAGCGAGTAAATTGTGAAACCCGGAAACGCCGTGACACAGCGTTCGCTCAAACATTTGAACAACGTTTTCGTGTTTTGTTTTTCGTTTCTTTATAATTCTTTTTTAGACATTTGAGCCTGAGTGTTGGCATTTGCAACTAGTCAAGAAGTGTCAAGAAAAAAGAATGGAAAGCTGCTTTCGGTACTTCCGCACGTACGACAGGATAAAGATGGGTACAAAGAGAAAAGAAAGAGTAAAAGATAGGTGGGTTGAGAGAGAAAGAGAGACAGAGAGAGTCAAGAATGCGACGACGGTCATGGCAAACCACGTGTCCCTCGGCAATACACTACAGTCATGTCTCGTGGATGCATGCCCGGTTAATAGGGAATTTGAGTGGATCACTTTCACTTTCCGCTCCACTCCGAGCCTGCCGAACCGCGCATGCGTAGCCGGCTACACTTAAACTGAGAGCCGCCGCGAATGCGCAGTAGCGATTGTGCAGTTCCGTAGAGCGGAGCGGGCGCACGAAAGCGGTATACTAAAACTCGTTGATGTGGACACCCAGCTATGTAGAACAAGTACCTTTAAAAGGATGGTGGACCGAAATTTGGATTTCAAAAAAACAATGCAGAAGATGTAGGCGGGACGCTACAATCCCTACAACGCTACTCGAAAGGCGATATCTCAAATGAACGGCCGTATTTTTGGAAAAAGAGGTCGAGATTGAACCAGGCCGACGAGGCGCGTGACGTCAAGATACCTTGTTTCCTCCTCTCTTCTCTTCGCTCCCTCAAGGCGGCGAGGCGGAGAAGACGCGGGGCCGTTCCCTCTCCTTCTCGGAGAAATATGACGTCAACATCTCTGCCAAATGCACCTCCTTTTTTGAAAAATACGGTCATCCGTTCGAGATATCGCTGTATGATTGATGTTTTGGTGTTTGTAGCATCCCGCTGCATGCTATTGCCGCTTGTTTTGGGGAATCCAAATTTCGATTCAGCATCCCTTTAAGGACGAATTGGCTCAACGAGTGCTGTTGTGTATCGTTATTACAGACAAGTCACATTCCAAACAAATTTTGGGGGGAACGAACCTGTACGTACTAAAGAGATACTATTTTATTGTACTTGGCCATAATATGTAGCTCGTAGCATCGGGTCACTACGATTTGTTACAAAAAACGAGACATACCGCGTTTTGCCGGCTCTGACTCAGGGTAGGGCAGAGGAACTCTAAAATGTATTTGGAAATACAAATACCACGATACGTGACAGTGACAGCTAAAATACTGAGACTGAAAAACGTTTACAAAAAGGTATCGCGACAAGTATCAGAAATACAATTGAATATGAAAAAGGTATTTCGAAATACAAATGCATGAACACATCTTGCTGTAACAAAAATAGAGAAAGTTTATTTTTTAGAGTTACTATTTTGGATATTATTATACTTCGTAGAGCTGGCTGTCTGCGCCCGCTATAATGTAAACAAAACACACATACAAAAAAAGACGCAAATATGATCCACAATAATCTAAACAATTACATGAAACCTTCTTTGAAACTGACATTTGATTACTCACTGAAAGATTCAGCCTGAATTACAATTTTAACATTCTTGCCCTGAAAACGTTTTTCAGCAAAAGTAACATTTTTCGTCTTGCGTAGCGATAAGGAAAGTGAGCATCAGTATTTTAATGTGTGTAAAAACAATTCCCACCAGAGCTAGAGTGCAATTCTTTTCGGCATTTTTTATACTTCTGACGAAAAATCAAAGAGAACTAAACCAATTTCTTGTGCTCACAAATAACCTCAAGATGTCCCCACGCCCTTGTCCAACCTGGGCGGCCCCTTCAGTGCAATCTTATGACGTCATGGTGGAATGGAGGTGTGTTCTCCTATATGTTGGTTGGACGTGCAGGCAGCACCTACAATTTTAGGAATCTTCAAGAATAATAGTCCACACTGATTTCCGGGACAACATTTGTTAGCTTTGCAGCATAGAGAAGTAGATCAGATATACTTCGTCTCACCCTACGATGGACTAAAGGCAAAAGCTACGGACCGCCAGATCCAATCACGAGCCACTTAGAAATCGCGTATTGCGCTTTGATGCGCGTATCAGTGCCCGCGTCTCGGATCACTGATGAGGATGGGCGGACAGTGGTTCGAATCGAAATAGCACTGAGTGACTCAACGATTTTATCTCGCAAAAAAGAGGCTGTCTGCAGTGTCGAAGCTATAGAAATTATGCAGCGTTTTTGGGTTCGGAGCATTATTCGTCCACTCCTAATCAATGCTAGGCATGTCATAGTGTAGCGTGGAACGTGATTGGACCTGATGGCCCATGGCTTTGGCCCTTAGTCCATCGTAGGATGAGACAGAGTATAGTCGGCGACAAGTTTGTACAATAACAAAACCTCAGTGTACTTTTCATACCACCTTACGCCTCTTAACACAAAAAAAAAAAGATAAATGTTCGCTTAAACTTTTGTTTCTAAGGCGAACATTTCTTTAAAATTGTAACAAGATATATCGGCCCTTGAAGTATTGCGGTACCGAGAATACACCCGAAAATGTATTTCAATGCAGAACTAAAAAATACATTAAGATGGCAATTTGGGCCAGTTGGTTCATGATCGAAGACAGGCGCCGAAAAAGCAAGGAAAAGAAAAGACGTAAACACTGGCACTGGCGCCAGTGTTTACATCTCTTCTTGTCCTTGTTTTTTCAGCGCCTATCTTCGATAAAAATTACACTTGAAAAAGTGTATCGCGATAGAGAAATTTAAGTACAAAATGTCTCCTTGAAATACTATCGCGATACAAATGATACTGCCCATCCCTGCTGGCTTCCTCAATACGGAATAGTTGGCTCTCCGCGCCCGCTTGCCATGGCCTCCGAGATCCCGAAGCGCGCGCGCGAAGGGCGCTTCGGGTATCTCGGAGGCCATGGGCTTGCTGAGGCGGTTTATGTCTAGATTGATAGATGGCGCTCCTGGTCGACTCCTCCTGAAGCTGTTCCGCGCGCTTCTAAGATCGCGTGCGTATCAGCGCGTGTGTGCGTCGGTGTTTTCTGCGTCAGATAGCTGGGAAGATTCGGAAGAATCATAGGAACTGCGACGGGTGAAAGCATTGGTTTCCCACGCTGAACGCGTACCTCTTCACCGTCGATGACGTGCACGTGTAATCTCTAATTACGTACTGTGGTTCAAAATGTAACTCACATACAGCACAAGTCTTATCCAACGTCTTGTCCACTCGATGCAAGTTCTTATTCCTTACTAAGATGGTGAACTGGGCCCGCTGGTTGACGTTATACATGATGGAAAAAACAGCGCAGAAAACACGGACTACGAAGGACAAACACGACAGGATAATGATATGCTCGCACTGAAGAAATTTAATGAAGGAAACAAAGACAGAAAAAAAAACATATACAGTACCTTAAAACTGTTTCGTGTGTGGTGTATAACATCCCTTTGTCATGTAACAGTCCTAAGTGGGACAAACAGGAAGATGTTTGAATGATAGATTACGAGAACATTCGTATTCGCTCGGTGCCACGGTTGGAGGCATTTGCCAAGTCATTACAGGGATCGCAAATGTCGGCCTGACTTTGGCAGGGTAATCATTCTGGGCACACACAGGGATAGGCTGATGAGAGAGATAATAGAGGCCTTCAACGTTTCGTGTCATGAGCATTTATGTGTTAGTGAACCTTCGTTGGCGCCGTCAGCAAAAGTGATATCCTTCCTGAGGGAAAAAAATGACTCATGTAGCGAGCGGGTAGAAATGTAGATTACTGACACCTTTCGCGGTTGGCGAGTGTGATCCTTTGTTTTTGGCCAATCTTTTAAAATACTCCATGCCTTTTTTTGTCTTTGTTTCCTTTATTAAAACTCTTCAGTTGCGAGTACAGCATTGTCCTGTCATGTTTGTTCTTCTTCGTAGTCCGTGTTTTCTGAGCTGTTTTCCCCATTATATATCTTATGTCATAGTTTTCGCCGCTCCTCGCCTTCGGGTGCACCGAACAAAGACACCTTTGGTGCGTCCTTTCCGCGAGCGTATCTTGTTCTACAGCCAGGCGCAAAAGAGTAGTTTCGCCGGCGAGTATGCATTCTCGCATTTGAGTCAAAGACCAAAACCGCGAGACAACAGTAATCAATCACAGTGACCACACGGCAAAAGGCACACAGACAAGCACACGAAAACTCCAGTCACACATTCAACGCCAACACCGAAGCCGAACGCAAACACACGCGGCCGGGCGTAGCCGGGATGCAGGACGCTTCAAGAGGAGTCGACAGCAGCGCCCCCGTCGGCCTCCGACACAGAACAACTCACCTCAAATCACGAGCGAGAGGGGGCGGCGAGCTGACTACCCCATTCTAGGTCACTGTACTGTTACCAAAGACACGTCCGTGTCGCAACGTGCCCGGTGATCAAGTAAATCGTGTCCCCAACAGATGAATGCATTTGTCAAGCCTCCTGCGAATGAGCCAAGCCCACGTTTTTCCCGATCTGGATACCAGGAAGGGCGTGAGCGTGGCCGGGTCCACTTATTCGATTCCCCATTTGTTCACCAAGTGCAATTGCATTTCCACTTGGAAAAAAAAAAAAAAATCCATCAGAAAGCCCGAAAGTTGCCACAACGAGACGGGGTGTCTACTGAACAGAACTACAAATGCACATCCGTTCATGCACGAAAGCAGGTTTGGAACATGTGCAAGCGCGCACTCATTATCTGCCCCGACACTAAAACACGATGTTTAATTTGCGCAGCAGATCGTGCACGGCGGACACAGGTAACCCTTCGCGTTTATCTCTCCGTTGTTGTGTGACGAAATGTGCCCAACTCGAGAGACACATTGTGCGTTTCCTTGCTGGAGTTTGGGTTTGTATATGTTTGCGTGAACTTACGGAGGCACGTAGTAATTGAAGACTTGAACGGGCGTGGGCATGGGTAATGTTGGGATATTGCGAAAAAATTTACAGTGAGCACGTTAATCACGAAGGTTTATTTTTTTTTGAGAGAGGGCGCAGCGATATCATTACGTGTTCGCATTGAACGACAAGATAATCGCGTACATTGTTGCAAAAAGAAACGCCATTTCTGCACACTTGCCTTACCTGCGCAAGGTTTAATCGTGTGACTAATCGGACGAAAGCAATTGCATATATTTTGCTTCCAAAATTGATTGCGTTGCCCCATCGAACGCAGTAACCAAGTTGCCAGATATATTCATTTTGTAAAAGCCTTCACACTAGAGGCGGTGCACAATCTTCGTTACTGTAATCATGTGCTTGCCGCTTTAAGAGTAGCTTTGTTAATCTGAATGCACCTTGAATGTTGTTTTGTGAAACCTTTACGCATGCCAACATAAAAGACTTGACCGAAATATCAGCTTCACACCCAACCTGTAATACGTATCGTGTATGTATAACTTCAAACTCATCACTATCAACAAATACTATTTTCACGGTATTGTAATGAATACAAAACGACATGTCAACAACAAAACCAAGTGAGATATTTCTGTCAAGCAACGTAGTAAAACCGCGAAATATTCATTTTCCCTTTTTTTTAACTGTATTAAGAAACATCAGTTCACTAGTAATTTACACGCAGAAATGGCATTTTTCTCTTTTGTATTGAACTTCAAAGAGGTGGTTTTACATGATGTCGTGCGATGCTAGATGTTACATAATGTACCATGATATATTATGAGGATATCAGATGTGCTGTGAAGTGATGCGATGTGATCAGATAATGCGACAGCTATGTCTGGTTTGACGATAATAATTTCATTTGTTGCAACGTCATTTGAAGGCTTACGAAAACATCGCGAAATTCGGACACTTAAAACGAAATATAATGATGAATAAAAACATCCGAATACTTTAAACACAAAATGTAGAAAAACAAAACACTTCCATGTGCAAACAGGCTCATCTTGAAACTTTGAGCATACGATGATATGAAGCGGAATCCAAGTTAATCAATATTCAAAATTTCTTCAAAATGTATGCGTGGAGACGGCAATTTTAGTTTGCGCACTTAAGGCAGGAGGCCTTGGGAGGCATTTTCTCTGATATAAGATGAATATCAGAACACAAGACAGACGTAGAAGATCCGTTCTTTTTTTTTTTTCCTTTTTTCTATATGTTTTTCTGCGGGGTAAAAGTAAACAATAAGAACATATATTGTTTAGTTCCTGGTGTTCTTGAGGCAAGTTCCGGCCGCCGTATACATTCAAATGTATTCATCCTTCCACCTACCTACATTCATGGGACTCAAGGTTACGAGGCGCGCAACGCATGGAACTTAAAAGCCCGTTCCGTCACACGCGATTAACAAAGTGTGGGCACGTTAAAGACAATGGCTCGTTTGTTTGACTGTTTGTTTGTTTGTTTGTTTGTTTGTTTGTTTGTTTTGTTTGTATTTCTATTTATAAAGTTGCATCTGCGGTTAATTTCACCGGAAGTTTATGCACGACACAGTTGCAGCAGACGAGCGCGTGAATCTTTGTAAGCGATCTCTTTTTTCTCCCCGAACCTAAAAATAAAAAAATAAAACAAATAAAACACGTGAAACTATTTCTTTTTTTTTTCCTTTGTGTTTATAGAAATGGGTCTGCGGCTAATTTCACCGGCGCTTGTATGCACGACACACCTCCAGCCGACGAGCGCGTGAATCTTTGTAAGCGATCTCTAGATTCTCCCCGAATCTAATAAAGAAAAACAAAAAAGGTGAACCTGTTTTTGTTTTTTGTTTTTTTTGCGTTGGTTGGCAGTAGCTTGAGAAGTATCAAATTCAATGCAAAATCCAGTGACAACAGTCTGAACGATATATGAAGTATAACTTTTAACAACATTGAGAGGCCAAAAAGCAAACATAAAAGGGCAGTGTTATGGTGTTATGGCTGACGGCTTAAAAAAGTATAGTCGTGGCGAGGCCCTGGCAGCTTATTGTCACTATGCAGTCAGACAGACTGCGATACCATTAGCAGGTGAGAGCGCCCAAAGAAATCGAATCACGAAGAAATAGGCGTGAACATAATTAGCCACGCCCCACGTTTCTTAGCCCGTCAGGGGCTAAAGTAAAATTGCCGCGGTGTCGTTCGTGTCGCTGCCACTTATTAGATATAGCCTATAGGGTCAACCACGCCTAGAATAAATACTTTCTGACATGCCGCGAAGGGGAGAAAGAAGGTTCTTCACAGATGGAGATAATATTCCGAGCTCAAGTAATGTTTATATACTGTAAAACCCTTAATGTTGGCGAGCCCTTAATTTTCACGAATTTCGAGAATTGAAAAATTCGCGAAATTTAACGCATCGCGAAAATTTCGGTTCTTAAGAGTTTCAGTGCAGGAGTCTGGAAATCGTGAAATTCAGTGGACGCGACTATGTCCTCTGTGACCGATTCGTGAAAAACAGGGACCGCGAAAATAAAGGGTTTTACGGTACATGTCTAGTTGGTAACCCCTCGTGACGGACGATATAAACTAAAACACAATATACGGCTTTTTTTTAAGGCGGTTTTTAATGTTTTATTACCTCTCAATTCGACAGATAGTCCGAAAGGAACCTCAAGTCCACACTCCATGCTTAGCTCAAAACCAGAGATCTCTCGAAGACTCGAAAGTGCGCTCCAAATAACTATGACCTTACGGTTTCAGCTTACATTTTCCGCGATATTACGCATCACGTCCATAAAACATCGCCAAAAAAACAGTAAAACATTTAAAACTGTTTGCGTCTAGGAATACGAAAGCATTCCTACACGTAAGCAGTCACACGACTCACACTGATGTCACCGCCACAGCGCCGTGCAAAAAAGGAAGACATGGCGCGCTGCGTGTAGGAATGCGAAAGCATTCCTTGACGCAGCGCATTTCTAAAAGCAGCGTGCCACGTCTTCGTTATTCACACGGCACTCTAGCGGTGACATGACACTCCCCCACTGCGCAGGCGCGGCGAACCCTGCCGGCTCCACTGCTTACGTCACGGTGCATCTGCGTTGCTGTGCTTTTCTTTGTCTTTGTTTCTGAGGCGCGTCCGTTTTGACCTCGAGCGGCCTCGCGTGCTTTCATGATGACGTCATGATGGCGCTAAAGGCGAGGACAAAAGGGAGACTAGACAGCACGGAGCGCTTCGTGATGAAGCATTTGATGTGACGCGTCGCAGCCAATAAGACTTTAGGTACCGTTTTGCTCAGCCAATGGGAAAATGGGAATTTACGTGACGTTTTTTCGCTGCTACAGACACCCCCGGCTTCGCTCCATGATACAGTTAATGCTTTCGTAGTAAAAAAAAATACAAGGGCTATGGTCTCACATAACTTAAAAAACACAGGGCTCGGCTTACTATTTTTACGCTCCTCGCTTCGTAATTCATTCTTTGGCGTATCTTATGAGCGAGTGACGCAATCCCACAGTTTCTGAAATTGTCGGTGACTTTTGTTCAAAGTTTTTCCGTAGCTCCTACACTTGTCTTGAGGTGTATGCTTGTGCTTTTTTTTTTTTTTTTTTGCTGTCTTCACCTTTCCTAGCTTCGTCGAGCAGAGCACCGTACTCTGTGCAATAAAGATTAGAATGTACTCATTTCTTATGAAAGTAAACGATGGCTATGCATGCTTTTCAACTTCTGCTTGAATGAACAATCGAAAATTACCGATTGTCAAAACGAGATCCTCTAACTTTGTTAGCGATCGATCAATTGAAGCGATTCCGCGTTCATGACTTCTGTGCGTTCAACTGAACAAAAGAAAACAAAAATACGAGGAATGTTGTTGTTTTTGTTTGCTTTTAATCACAGTGTTTTAGTGAAATGATCCCTGCGTCATTTGTACGTTGTCGTTATAGCATAAATCCGTGCGCTTTGTTTGGTTTGTTTTATGGCCAATTCGTCTGGGCCCGCATCGCACCAGTGCAGTGCGGTTCGTGGTACAGAGAAGGCCAGAGGGAAGAGGGGAGCTTCCTTCTTTCCCCGCCAGCCTTCCGTGTACTAAAGTGGAAAGAGTTTACTGCACTGGACGGGTGTGGTGTGCCCCAGACGAATAGGCCATTAGTTTATTGGTAATGACAAACGTTGGGTTAGGTTAGGATAGGTTAGATTAAATTATACGAAGAAAAATCCCTTTTCTTTTGTTACACATATTATATTTATGTGGCTGGTAACTAACCAATTCCGGATCACACGCCTAACATGAAAAACCGAAACACGGACTGCCAGTCGAACGCTGGATCAACGCTCGTGTACTCACTAAATGGACGCGAGTGTCAGCCGAATGTTTGGCGTGAGTTCGTCCGAGCTACTCTCTCCCCAGGAGTCACATCACGTGATCAAACAGAGTGACGTTCTACTCCTAGTAGAAGCTAAAAGAGTGAGCTCCGATCTTCACGAGAGAAAACGTTAAAGGGAGCGGCAGACAAGCGGAGAGAGAAGGCAGAAGAAAGATTAGGCGTGTTCACTTTTCCGCGACGAGTTCAGGTAGTTCAAGTACTTGTCCCCTATTTGTGTTTTTTTTACGTGTTTTTTGGTGCAAAATAAAGCTTGAAAACAATTAGGGACTAAGCTTTCAAGTGATGTTTTGCGGCTTCTCTGTGTCTACTAAAGTGTCTAAAAATCCGATGACACACCGAGCATCTAGCTCGGAGCTGCATCACATTTTATCTTTTCACTGCCTTTCCACACCAGTAAGAAAAAAGGCGACTTTTTTTTTTTTTGCTTTTCAGTATTATGTGTTTGTACTTTCCATTTGTTGCTTTGTTCAGATTTGTTTCTCTTTATAAATAAGCCTTATTTCCTCGATTGTTTTGTACTTGTTTGGTGGTAAACTCCACTTAAAAAAAAAAAAAAAAAACTCGTGCAAGCAACATACATAATTTGGATGCCTCCCAAAATCCCTTAATGCACTCGCGATACCCCGTTCGGCGTAGAAAAAATAATAATAAGAGTATTGGGCGACGCCAGGAGAAGTTGCCGATCGCGCGTTTTCTTTCCCAGCGGAGGAAAGCCGACAGCGACGGTGTCTTCCCTTACCCTGCCGTAGCCTCGCCACGAATTCCGTTCTCGAGGCTAATCGATCACGCAAAGCAGGAACGCTCCCGCTGGCGCCGAGGAGCGCCAAGGGAAGCACTCCCGACATAATAGGGAGCAGCAGCAGCAACGCAGGAAGCGCTATACTTCCGGTCCGGGAAGCTATTTTCATACTGCCAGGACCTTCGACGGGCGGAGCTTTCAGTGACTCGGGTGAGCCTGAGGCGAGCGGACCAGACAGGGATTTTCGGTATACCAGCGGCAAAGTGGTGCATCCAAGGCCGGCGCTCATTTTTATGGGGTGCTCGAATCTTTGAGCTGGAACGCACAATGCTTGGTGTACGAAGTTGGCTATAAACAAGTGGAGAATGAATGATCCCCTCCAAATATAGGACGTCGCATCGCATGATGCGTATAATGGCGACGCTTGCAACGAAATGCCAGCCTCATTAATTTAGATTTTTATCTTTTTGAAGTAGGACATCGAGACAAATTAAAAAAGAGTCTACTAGGTTCCGGAAAATGATGGCATACATGAATATATTGAAACGCAAAATAATCTAGAAATATTTAATGTTAATATTTATTAGTCAAAGGAAGTTGGTTGCGTCCAAAGAAGGAAAATATTCAGCTTTTTGTACTTCGGAAGAAACGAGAATATAATCATCGAACGATCATCGTAGGCTTTCAGAGCTCACGATGCAGGCGTTGCTTACGGCAACGTCATGCAAAATAGTTGTCAGCATCGGAGGGGGGTCGTTGAAGCTTGGGACATCGTTGCTGCTTCAGCTGAAACTAATTACATCCGGGCTTCAACACTGTGAAAGAGTTCGCCCGTATTTCGTCATTCCTATAAAATTTTGAAAATGAAAAGATTTCTCTAAAACTTGTCCCCGAAGCTTGACAGTAATACAACTTAGTGTTCATTTTGTTACAGTCCGGACAAATTTGGCACTTATCTTTCTGCGATTTAACGAGGAACGATATTCAAATGTCAGAAAAGGCTAAAAAAAATATTCCAACCAAACATTACACGTTTCTGCTTTCTTTAGAAGCAGAGCAAAAATTAAGCTGTAATTGTGTACACAAATATACCGAACTGTAATGTTTCGGATAATTACGTTTTATTTCATCGGTTATTTTCTATTCGATTTATATTTGTCTGTTGTAATGGCAAGTAAAAAGCTTCTCGGGATCCACCTTTTTCTTATGTTCGTTATCTTAGCCCCAATCTCCCCCGGCACTGGCGTCGCCTTTGTATATTCAGCTTTTGTGGGCGTTATAAAAAGCGTTAGGATAACCGTGCCTTTGCGTTATATTGTGCGTAAGAAAGCCCATCATAGAAAAGGGAGACCCGTATCCGCTGTGCCCCTCCGAAGAGACAACAAAGGAGGCGAGCGGAGGTTATTCCATTTACTTGCCTTCAGTCCAGGACGCAAGTACAAAGCACCAAAACCGGCTTCCCCTTTGTTTTGACGGACGTCGCTCGATAACGGTGCTCAAGGTGGCCTCCTTCCCTTCAAACCCGGTCCCACTTGCCCCTAATACCTCTAATGTTGTGTAACCCTCGTGTATCTCGAACTCCCCCGATGGCGCCTTAGTTTGCCAAGTCTGACGTAACGACTTAAGTATAAAAGAAGGCATAAGAGTGGGCTGTCAAAGGCGCCAAACACTCTAACGCAAAATCGATGCCATTGATCGCGTAAGAAAGGCAGCAGATTGTCTGCATCAAGAAGCCTCGAAGGAAAGGAGAGCGTAAAAAAAAAAAAGAATCCCGGTTGGGAAACCGTTTATGTGAGCGTATTCCATGAGGCGATTGGGAGATGTCAAAGGGTGATTTTAATAAGATCGACCGAAAGGTGGCTGATCGACATTTTTAAATCAACTGGTGTTTTTATATGCCCTTGTCTAGTGTCCGGTATAAACGAATCCACACTTAGTTTTGACTAGAAAAACAATTTGGGGATAGGAAATATCGTAAGGCTCGAAGAGGTGGACAGTGGCATTAACGCGCACTGGTGGAGGGGGCACGTTTGAGAGTGAATAACTAGAAGGATAACATCAGAAGAATTCTAATACTTTTTAGACGCAAACTATGCGTACAGCTTGCTTGTAATATAAAGTACCAATATTTATTTTAATTTTATTTCTTTTTCTAAAAAGTGCCAAACACGCCTGCTTGAAAGACAAACGGCGAAATTTGGAGGCATGTATCTCATGAAATAATTTAAAGATTATCATATAATTTGCAGGTAGCATTCTAAATATATAGGGCTATTATTTTACAAGATAAGGTATCTGAGTGATACGATAGTGGGGATATATTTAGGCAAACATGTGTAAAAAATAAAACATCGAAACATGTCGATGTAAATAAAAAAAAAACACCACCTTCGATTTTTTTTTACAATTTGGGTACCCTGTCATACTCTATTTTTGCATTCATTTCTATTAAAACATGTTGCATTATTTTATTGAGAAAGAAGACACAACTCCCCGAATTCGGGTCCTTTTTGAAAGCCTACACTAGCAGTGCCCTATAAAAGAAGTGACTCTGAATTCCAGTTTCAGGAAACTAACACACAGCTTTCATATGTTTTTATTCAGATGAGGTCACTCACAACTAGAGCAATTGGCCACACACTAAAAGTGAGGAGAAACTATATACAGCATTTTACATACAGCGTACAAAGAGGTATCATATTAGAGACTAGTGATTCGAGAAAAGATGATGCAGTGTGAAGTTTTACTTTCCGGTATAATGTGCATTTAAAATAAAAGAAACAAATTTACTTCCACACACAAAAATAAAGATAGAATACTAAAATTGTTTAGGTTAGTTATGTATTTCCGGGGACAAACCACTTATGGTGAGCGGTACCACCACGCCGGACTGTAAGAGCTTCGATACTCTCTGTGTACGAATGGATCGTGGCAAGCCGAGATATTTTATCCTGCGCGAGGATATCGTTTCGTAATTCTTATATGGTTATCAGATAAGGATTATAAGCTATCACCAAGTAAAGCAGTATGTTAAATTCCCCACGAAGAAAACTGTGATAAAAAAGATGTCCAAGCATTCAAAATGAGCAGTCCTTGGGGCATCAAATTCGGCACTTTACACTAAGGCGTTCCTCGATGCACCCATTTAATAAAGTTTCTTCTAACCAGATACGACTGTCCCTGCTACATATACACCTTTTCCACAAGCGCGCAGCCATCCTGAATATCGTCACTTCTGGTATGCGGTAAAACATCTTTTTGATCTCTCCCCGAAGCTAGAAGGTGTTTACGAAAAATGCGTGATTGTCACACATTCCTGATTTGCCTCAGCTATATTTTCTCGCATATTCCAGGTTCAAACGTTTTATTATTTTTTCGCCCCGCATACCAGATACGGAACCCACGTGACTGAGAACGACAGGAAACAGAAAAGGTCTATATGTCACAGGTTTCTTCTGCTGATGACTTGCACAGCCGCCACGCGTGCCAAGACTGAATGCCAGGAAAGGCGTGCACCGTCACCCACTCTTCTTTTTTTTTTTTTTTTTGACGATACCGAACAAGCTATTTTTGTCCAGATACGCAAGATGCACCCAGTTCCTCAAATAGCACGCTCATCATTGTCCTGACCGTCTTAATTGCGTTCATTGAACGTTCTCTCAGGTTGTTCAGCGTGGCCTGGTGCTTCACGAGACCGCCAACTCCGTCGCATGCAATTCCCCATGTCCAGATGCAGAAAATCACCACTGGGCTTGTGGGCAATCGTTCTGTGCAAACTAGTGAAGCTGGTAACGATTCTAAAAATGACCGGCGGCCCCGTCACTTACGTACGTCACGTGCGAGTATACCGCAACGTTTTCTTCAACCCACTCTCACTTTATCTAGAGCCAAGCACGTGAGAGCGACGTCGTCACACAGGTCCTCACTGATGATAGCAACGCTGTTTGTAGATTTTCTTGTCGTCACTACACGAGTAAATATTGTAACTTTTTTTTTTCAATTGTATGCTTTAATTTTGTCAGGAAGCACGATAGTCCAGTTTTAGCAGTCAAAACGAAAGACAATGCCCCCGCGTTGCATGCAGCTGCTTTTCATCGTAGATCTCTCTACCTTGCGTTTGTCGGATATGGTTGTGAAATATCCAACTTTCAACCATTATTTGAACGACTTTTAGGAAAGTCTCAGGATCCAATGTTGTTGTTGTCGATGTTGTTTATACAAGGTCGCCGGACTCCCAGGTTATAAGCAAAATCTCTTCAACCTCTTGGATATGAAATTCCTCGATTGTAAGAGACTGGCCTTTTGGGCAGTGATCACTGTTTCCTTTTAAAGGGGCGGTGCAACGAAATTTGATTGGAATGTTCTTCACTTCAAACGAGCCTACTGGCACTAGTGGGACTCAAGGATACTCGCACGCAATGCCACTGGCCAAGAGACTCCTTTGTTGCGGTGTAATTTCAAGGTCAAAAGCGAGCGTTTTCATTCAATCTCACCTTCGCAAAACTTGATGACGTAACTCGGTGGCCGCAGCACCTCCCAGTGACGATATTTGAATGTGGCTCATATATTGGAGCCGAGCATTGCGTTGGCACTCGATTTGGGCTCGTGATAATCGATAGCTCGAGAAGCATTCGGGTAGTGGCCCGTGTCCAATCGCTGCAATGACGACAATAGCCGAACCATAACAATGTCTGGAACTCAGCGCGTATCCTATGCTTTGCCGACCCCAGCGCGTGGCTATGATCAACATTGGCGGCATATAATCGGGTCCAGATCACGTAGCCACTTGGTTTGGCTGCGAGTTGAGGGAATGAACGCCGCTCATTTTCTTTAATTTTTTCTGCGATTTCAATTGCGTGCGATGTAAAACGAACGGGTGTTTCACAGGTCATTAACGTCAGGGATCCGTTGTAAACGGTATTTGGGCAAAGTACAAAAATCGTTGCATCGCCCCTTTAAGACACAGACTCGTTAGTGGGTTGCACAGAAATGCTGAGTTCATTTCACCAGTGTTGAATGTTGAACCTGTAACGTTCTCTACAGCGGCAATACAAAGGTAATAATTGGTGAAGCGCACACAAACGCACATTTCCTGGTGTGGAATACATTTCACCATCTAGGGCGTAAGGAATAAAATTTCGTTAGCCCAACGCCGGAACCAGGATGCTTGTCTTTGCATACATGAAAGGCCTCTCGGATTGAGCTTGTCAGGAAGCGCTTTGGCACGAACGTTTTCTCCCCATCGAGCCTGACAAAGATCACGTCCATCTGGTTGGGACTTTGGCGCCAACATTGTAGCTCGTCTTTCGTGAAGTACTCTAGGGCAGCAGACAGGTTCTCACGGCTCACCTTGCACCTCGTGTAAGGATCCGGCTCATACCACACGCCATGCTTTTGCTTACCTAAAACGTAAACACTGTCGCCATGTTAACCTTTCCTGGGTTAACATGGCGAATGTGTTTACGCCCTATTGTATTTAGGCGGGGCTCGAGTATTTGGGGTTCTGCTCTCTGTCAGTGTGCCTGGTTGTGCCTGATATTATCGCCCGCGAAGCCAGCTTGTGGGATGGCGACAGGCACGACTGCTCAGTAAACAGGCATTGGCGGCCATGTTTTCCTGGTTGAAGCGAACCCCCTCATTTTTGACAGCGAGCGGGGAAATGCAAAAAACGATTGTATCGGCCGTTTTGTCAGAGCTAGCGGCGAGTGTCCGCGTGCTTTTTCCGTCAACTATTGCGCCAAAATCGTGATCTTTGCGAGGAAATGATTGTTGCTAGCCACAGAACACTATCACGCAGAAAGGGAATGCTTGAATATACTTTTATTCTAGATATAAGTCAGGGATATATATAAGAGAGAGAGAGAGAGAGAGAGAGAGATGGAGATAGGGGGTAAGAGAGAGGAGCATATAGTGCCAGTAGGAAAATAAAGTAAACAGAGTTCCCAGTGGACGATGGCTGCAGGATATTTTCTCGGATCACTAGTTCGTAATATGATAACTTTTTCTACACAGTAGTTTCTCGTAAATTTTAGTGTGTGAACGATTTCTATAGTTATCAATACCCTCTTCCGAATAAAAATATATAAAAAAATGTGTGCTAGTTTCATGAAGCTGGAACTTAGAGTCACTTCTTGTATAGGGCACTGCTAAGTGTAGGCTTTGAAAAAGGACCCTACTTTGGGGAGTTGTTTCTTCTTTCTCAATAAAATAATGCAACATGTTTTCAATAGAAATGAATGCCGAAATAGAGTATAACAGGGTACCCAAATTTAAAAAATTCAAAGGTGGTGGGGCTTTTTGTTTTTTTGTTCGCATCGGAATTTTTTCTTGTTTGATTTTTTATTTATGTTTGCCTAAATATATCTCGACTATCGTATCACTCAGATACCTTTTTTATTTTTATATAATAGTCATATATAAGTAGAATACTATCTGCAAATTATATAATAATGATTAAATTATTTCATATGATACAGGCCTCCAAATTTTGCTTTTTGTCTTTCGAGTAGGCGTGATTCAAATTTTTTTAGAAAAAGAAATAAAATTTAAATAAATATTGGTACTTTATATTACAAGCAAGCTGTACCCATAGGTTTCGTCTAAAGTATTAAAATTCTCCTAATGTTATCATTTTATTTATTCACTCTCAAACGTGCCCCCTCCATCAGTGTGCGTTAATGCCACTGTCCACCTTTCATGCCTTACGATTTTTCCTGTCCCGAAATATTTTTTTTTCTGGTCAAAACTGAGTTTTCATGCGTTTATACCAGAAATTAACTAGACAATAGCATATAAAAAGATCAGTTGATTTAAAAATGTCGACCAGCCAGCCTTTGGTCGATCTGAAAAGAAATCATTCCTAGCTGTCTGGTTCAGGAAACAACTTGAGTTGCGTAAATGGACTCGCCCGAGAGCGTCGAGCAAAATTGGGATGGTCTCGTCTCTTGTGCGCGACGAACGAAAAACCGTGGTGGCAGTCGCAATTTGAGTTTCAAACCCGGCAATGACGCTCCAAAATATACTTGCAATAACTTGTCACAAAAGAAATGAATGCCAAAGGTCGTTCTTGTTACCTCGCCAGTTTCAAAATTTGGCTCTTTAATGTTTGACGAGTGCTTTTATACCCGAGGAAGCTGTAGTGCGCTTCAAAATATGGGGTCTTTTTTCTTTCTTTTTTTTTTTGTTTTTTCAGTGGAATGAGAATTTACTGAGAGTACGGCATGCTGCAAACTTAGAGGACGTGCGTCGCTTCGTGTTGATTATAAGAATGCACGGCTCCTACAGAGGCCCTTGCATATATAGAAACCGGCTAGGATTCCGCAGTTTTCCCAATTGCCGTTTTTTTATTCGCTTAAACTCCACTGTCACAAACTTCCCACGTCGACATATGAGTCAACTTTCAACATGGATTTAGAAAGCCACTTTCTACCACTACCCAACTACTTTCAGTAGGGCACGATTTCGGCCATGCGATTGATAACAGAGGGGAAATTGATGCAATATTTTTAGACCTATCCGAGGCTTTTGACATTGTACCACATCACCTAGAACTAATAAAATTGCAGCGGGTTGGCATTGCCCCTCGCCTTCTGGCATGGATCGCTGCTAATGTGAAAAATAGAGTGCAATTTGTTGAAATCAACGGATTTCAATCAGTACATCTTGACGTGCTTTCTGGCGTACCACAAGGGTCGGTCTTAGGAACACTCTTATTTTTAATTGATGTCAGTGACATAGCCGACAACATTGACACAAGAGTTACTATGAAAATGCTTGCTGGTGACTGCGTTGTTTATAGAACTGTCAGAAACACGTTGGATCAATTATCGCTTAACGAAAACTTTCGCAAAATTACCGAATGGTGTGAGAGGTGGCAGATGATTTTTAATTACTCTAAAACATTCGCTCTCAGAGTAACGCACAAGAAATCCCCTCTTAGCTTCGCATAACCCGTAAGAAACAAATGCATTCAAACTGTAAACGAGGTAAAGTATCTGGGCCTAAATCTTAATTCAAAATAAAATTGGGAAACTCATTTAGATAGTATAACTGCAAGGGCTTACAAAAAGTTGTGCTACCTGAGACGGAAGCTTGGACCATGTGACTCGTCGGTAAAACTTTCGGCATATAAAAGCTTAATTCGGTCAGTGTAGAATATGCGTTCATTCTGTTGGACCCGCACTTAATAAAATATTTTGAAAAAGTTGAGGGAATTCAGCGCGTCAGTGCACGAATTATTTCTACCGATTTTTGGCGCCTATCATCAGTGTTGGACATCCTACGTAAATCCGGACTTGAGTCGCTCGAGTCTATACGGAAAATTGCTAAGCAGTTTTTTTTTATATTGTTGTTTAAAATAAAATTTACAATAATGAGTCCATCCTAGACGAAACCTTATATCGTTTGTCAACTCGTCAGCGCTCTGCAAGTTTCAATAACACAAAAAATGTCAGACTATATGCTCCTAAAAATAACACGCTTAAATACTCCTTTTCTGGGTGTACAATTAATGATTGGAATTCACTGCCCAAGGATTGTGTGCATGCGCCAAATATTGACTGTTCTGCTGTTCTTTTCGATGGGGAGCGCCCCCCCCCCCCCCCGAAATCTTGCATTTTGCTGGGACCTCCTCTCCCCCCTCCCTCTCATACAGCATTTTCTCATGGGCGCCCCCCCCCCCCCCCCCCCACTAAATAAAATCCTGGCTACGTGCCTGTAACCTTCTCTTGCTTGGACGGTGAAAAACCACCTGCAGTATTTCTTAAACAAAAAGTAAATGAAATAAAGAGCTTAGATACACGCGCGTGCTTCTATTCAAAGCCCTTACACTGTTCTGATAATCTCATTGTGATGGTTTGCTACTCAGTTCGCTAAACGACCTTTCCCTTCCGGAGGCGAGATTAATGCTCACGATCGTGGAAATACCACGTAAAAAAAAAAGTTCCCCTTATTTTCTTTACCGTACAACTGCTTTACTACTTCTAATATGTTTTTTTTTCTTTTTTATGGTTTTAAATTCTAGTGATTGTAAGCGCCAACACACTACCGCGATGAGTTGGCACATGTGGGGACAATACTTATGCCCGTGTCCCACTAGAGCAATAGACAGAAACAAAAGACAGCGACAAGCCTCAAACCCATGCAGCATGCTCGCGATTGTATCTTTGGCAGACGTGTAGTCGTTCGGTGCTCGTGAAGTAAGCACGAGCGATTGCAAGCCTGCCAAAGATACCCTCGCGTGCATGATGCACGTGTTCGAGCATAGCCTCCTTTATTTTTCAAAGCCTCTCAAATCGCGAAAGAGTCTGGTTTTAGGCTTGTCGCTGTCGTTTGTTTCTGTCTGTCGCTTTAGGCGGGACACGGGCATTACGGCACGCCGCAAATGAAGACACGTACCTGACGCTTCTCATAATACTTATGCACAAATAAAAATTTCGCAGCACGGTGGAAATAAACCAAGAACGAAATGAACTCCAATTACAAATTCAGTTTTCGGAACGACTGTAGGGCGCATCTACGCCCTTAAACTTTTAATTTATTTCTGGGTTTAAATCCTCGAAGGGAATTAGTATGCTCGGGGCGACCCAATGACAGAAAAATTAAACGATTTATAAAAGAAGAGTAAAAACTCAATCGGGCGAAGGCGCAATCAACGCTGATCCCTCGCGACGCTTTCGTTTTCCGTTCGGAATTAATTAAAGCGGCATCGCATTTCACGCTCGTCTGCCGCTTCATTAAACGCGAAACCGCCTCTCGTGGCAGGTAAAAATTTGCCTGCTTCAGCGAGACGGGCGGCGTCCACTGTGCGTTCAAAGGTTCCGTTTAAGCACGCGCGATTGCCAACATGTCTGCTTGTAAACGGACACACCTGGTGTTAGCCTGAATTTTCCCGAGTTCTTTCTGCGACTCCGCACGGTTTAATCATGACACGAGTTGCGTTTGTATCGCTCAAATCGGGACACGCTGAACCTTTTGAAAATGATCCCACAAATTTGCTTTGATTGCTCGTTTCTCTGATGTTTCTCGCGGTATGGAAGGTAAACGCTTCCCATAAATTTTGAACGGGCATTAAATAAGACATTTTATATGGACACCTTTTATTCTAGCATTTGCTTTTTAGTCGTTTTTTTTTTAACTTTTACTGAAAGACAGAAATTATTCAAGGTGTTAGTAACTGGTGATTCAGGACCGGCAAATATTAATCGCCGCTCGGTTTTAAACCCGCAGTCCACTACTCACGCGCGAAATGATTCAGAGATCTGGAACAGCTTATTAGGATTAACGACGGTTTGCATTCCAAGTTTTCGCAGCTAACGACTAAACAAATTCCCGTAACAGGACACTTTTTCAACAGAAACATATAGCGTGGCCACCGGCGGCGACCTTCTTTCCCGACTCTTTATTTTCTTTTTTTTACCGCGCACAATATTGACTTCGTATAAAGTTCCGCTGAAGGACACGCCACACTGAATAGCACACCTCACCGAACCTCCGCACGAGCTGACACGCGCTCGCACCGTCGCGGCAACGTCCGTAGTCAACGCAGGAGGCGTGTCGACTTCAGCGTTGATGACGGCACCCCAGCTCGCATTCCCGATCAGTGCCAAGGCGCGGAAAAAGCCTCGCAACACCGCCCGGCGTCTCGGATCATAAACAAGGTGTCCGCGGAAGCGGCGAGCCTGCGTGCCTCTACGATGAGGCGTCCCTGCGTAACGCCCACCAAACATTCAAAAGCGAGCCACGTACACACCCCGACCGCCGCCGCCGCCGTATAGTTCGCTTCACGGGCCGCAGGCGTGCTCGAGGCAGCTGTGTTGACGCATGCTATCCAAGGGGGGTGGCTGCGCTCCCTCGAGCAATTTTTAATACCCGTCGCACATTGTTCGTGTTCGTTTTGCCTCCGGTAAATCAAAATCTGAGCTCCTCGCTTTCTGGTTTTGTGCTTTCAGTGCTCTGAATTTCTCGGAGATTGTCGGTTCGGGGAGCGGGGCTTGTCTAGAAGCTGGAGTACGTGAACTGCCGCAATTTTATATAGTTGGCTGAACGGAAGAGCAGTTTTCTCTTTTTTTTTCTTAATTATCCTTGCTGTTTTGATGAGTGTCGACGCCATGCGCGTGTTCGCGAGGCTCATGTTTACCGCGTGAATGCGTGACTCCGGTGTTTATAAACATGTGGGGTCGAGGACCGCTACTTGTCTTCTGTCCTGAGTAGGTATCGGAAAGCAATGCGGAGCGCAAGTTTGTCTGCTCTGCTGTCTGCTTCCTTTGCAGGGGTTGTGGTGACGTCAGAACAACGCCTAGTTCTGATTGGCTTTGATAGTAGGATAGTGGGTAGACCTCAAAGCAAGCTGCCTTGAGGTCTACCCACTATCCTTCAGTCAGGGCCAATCAGAGCCCGGCATTCTGACGTTACCACAAACCCCCGCAAATGAAGCAGACGAACTTTCCCTTCGCATAGGGAAAGATACGCCGATGCCTTAGCGAGGTCATATTATGAGCTTGTTCAAACGGAGTCAAGGATGAAACGGGCACAAACGGATCTCTCAACTGCGATAATAATCACTACTACTCTAGTATCTTCAAAACACGTGTTTCAAGGAGCGGCCAGGCTCTTTAAATCGACCGTGAAATTCGGTTTCTTAACCTATCGCGCTACGACTTTGTCCAGCGTTGCCCACAGATGGTGCATTTTTTTTTGTAAAAATTGCAAAGTGCAAACTTACCTAAGGAAAAAGTAAAGAAAGAAAAAGGCTTAGCTTCTATGGAAACTCAGCGAAGCCAGCGGTCTTCAAACGATACGGCGCCGTTTCGCACGGGAGTCAAGAGATGGCGCAAGTGGTCGCGACGCCAACTGCGCCAACGAAAGAGCATACGTCGCCGAGAGCCGGCGTCTTTAGCAGACGATCTTTTTGCCTCAAAAGCGGCTCGAGCGTTTTTCATATCATTTGCCAATGCATTATTTTATCATCTTTACTAATAAAACAGATTCAATGGACACATAATCGGTTAAGAAATGGTTTGTTGGGATATTTTGACTGTTTTTGTTTTTTTCTGGGTACTTATGTCGTCTGCTTTGCAGTTCATTGATACCGCACCTGTGTTTGGTTCTGCGACTGTCGCCGCCGCGGAAGGCGCGCCGCTTTTGAGTCGAAAAGGTCGTCTGCTAAAGACGCCGGCTCTCGGCGCCGTAGGCTCGTTCGTTGGCGGCAGTTGGCGTCGCGACCGCTTGCGCCATCTCTTGTCTCCCGTGCGAAACAGCGCCGTGTTGTTGGAAGACCGGTGGCTTTGCTGCGTTTCCACAGGAGCTAAGCCTTTTTCTTTCGTTACTTTTTCCTTAGGTAAGTTTGCTTTTTACAAATTCCCCCCCCCAAAAAAGCACCATATGTGGGCAACGCGGCACAAAGTCGTAGCGCGATAGATTAAGAAACCAAATTTTGCGGTCGATTTAAAGAGCCTGGCCGCTCCTTGAAACACCCAGGATATATATATATAGAGAGAGGGTGGTTCAAGTCACCAGGCTCGATCTAAAATGGACCGTAAAAATTGACGCCTGCACGTAGCAATTTGTACTTTTCGTCAAAGGTGTATTTCACAGGTCAGTTTTTCTTGTAAAATTGCAAAGCGTAGTTCTCTTTCTGTAAAAAATAGGGCCGAGAAACTTGCCAGGGTCTACGGCGGGCGACAACCCAAACGACAAGTCCAGTAGCGGAGTGTGTTTGGCGTTCGTATTGATAGATGGCGTCGGGAGCAGCGTCCGAAGGTGCAACCGACAAGCGAAAGAAAGCAGACGACACGTAGACAAAATCCGTTGGCAGCAAAAGCGCCGTCGTTATGCAGACGCGTTTTTTTTTAACTTTAAGCTTTGCTTTTATTGTCCGCATTTATTTTTTAACCGAAGGTACATTTCAAATAGATTATGTTCATTTTAATAAACCACGGTGGTCGCGAGCCGTCGCGATAAGGAGGTAGCGCCATCTATGAATACGAACGCCAAACACTCCCCGCTACTGGACCCCTCTCGTCTGCATCGCTGCCCGCCGTAGACCCTGGCAAGTTTGTTGGCCTTATTTTTACAGAAAGAGAGCTACGCTTTCTAATTTTGCAAGAAAGAATCGACCTGTGAAGTACACCTTTGACGAAAAGTTTAGATTGTTGCTACGTGCAAGTGTCAATTTTTACGTTCCATTTTAGATCGAGCCTGGTGGCTTGGACCTCCCTATACATATATTGTTCGCTTATTTTCGTTACAAAGGTCTACCTTCCGAACGTAGAACGATGGTCATTTCGAGAAACAGAATACCAGACGCCGAGCAACCATCCCTGGGGCCACATCAAATGGACGGAGCAAATTTTCACTTCAGCTGGAAAACGTGCGTGTTGGACACTTTCGCCACGACACACTGAGAGGGTTCGGTGACTCGCGGATGATGGTCACCTTCCCAGCATCGAACCCCAAAAGGAAAGCTCCTATTTATAACAAAAAAAAAAAGAGACTACTAAAAAAAGAGGGGGGGGGGGCAGTCCGGGAAGGCGCAGAGTGCGCAACAACGTCCCGAGAAACAAAGCACGGGGTAATAGGAAGAAGCCAAGAGAAAAAGAGAGGACATAGCTTCGGGCGTCGTGTAGGCGGCGTGTGCTCGGCCGCACGCCACGTCCAGCGATCAGGGACGCGTCGGGGCGTCAGCTGGGAAGGTGGGGATCTTTCGCGGCGGCAGCGCCAAGACAGCTGCCATGAATTGCCGCCGACGTGTCCTGCACTTTCCGACGTGCAAGCACCGGGAACCGGGCGTGCGTGCCGCTGACTGTTTGCGCGCGGTGTGTGTCTGTATGTCTGTATCGAGCTTCGCGGGGAAAGCTGCAAGGTACGTCTGCGTTGCCGCGCACGTACGAGCTTCCTTTTCCGTTGGATCGGCTCTCGCATTCTCCGCTTCCTATGATTTTCCTGAATATCTTTCTCATCTTCTTTCTTTTTTGCGTCTTTTCTTACGAGTTCCTTTCTCATTTCCTTGCTGCCTTTTGTGTGTGTGTGTGTGTTGTTGTTGTTCACGTTCCTAGAATCTCGGTGTCTGAAACGCTGTCCTTTCTCCCCCTTTTCCGGTTACTAACCACGAAAGGAAAGACAGGGCAAAATATGATAAAAAAAAAAGACAGAAAAAGGATTCAGAAAAAAGTAGACGCTACGACCTGTCAGCAACACGCAGTATTCCGTAAAGCAAGATATAGCGCCGTGGTTTGTTGTTGTAGTATTCGATTTGCTGCTAGCTCCTCCGTTTTGCCATTTTCTACATAATATATATATGCGTTTATATGCGTATATGCACGTTTATATTTATTCCGTTTGGGGGAGAAAAAATATCCGGCGATCAACTCGAGTCTACGTTGCGTTAGAACTCTGCATTTGCTTCGATTGCGGTGAGATATAAAAAGAGGGCTGATATATTCGAGAGAAAGCTATGGAATTTTCGGGGAACGTTTTCGCATGCGTGCAGACGTCTATAGCGAAGAAACCAAAAACGAGACGTACTTTAAACGGGGGTAAAAACTGACGGCTCTTGAGACGACTCCCTTTCGGGATTCAAAAGAGACAGCGCTCTCGACGACTCGAAGTTGGCTGTGCATGCTTTTCCTCCAGAAACAGGTTCTTGCTATTCCGATATTCTCTCCTTTTGTTTTCTTTTCTTTTTACATATTAGAACTAAAATTGCATTTCAGACTAGCGAACCGAAGTAACGTAGTTTGCAGACACCTTCAAATTTGGGCAACTGCGCGTTATCAGTCATCTAAACACGTTCGTCTTTTTACTTGTTTTTTTTTGTGTTTTTTTTTGTCTTCTATTATATAGGGTTTACGCGCTCGATCTAGCGAACGTACAATAGATATTCAAGGTGGCATGAGGTTTAACGAGAAAAATATTCAGAAGCCATTAAAATTCCGTCACGTAACACGTCGTCGACCAATGTGCATTAGGTAAAAATTACATTTTCGACGATATGATTATTTTGTACACCTTCTTTTCTCGATAAACTCACGCGCGAGAAAACAAAATCTGGCAAAACAATGTTAGGTGCATCAAGAGAGAAGTCACACACGCACACACAAAAATACGAAGCAAACACGGCGTCAGAACGTCGGAAACGGTACCGAAAAGAAAGAAACGCGAAAATGTAGATCGGACGCCGAAAAACGCACATCTTCGAGAAAATAAAAATCCCAACTTTAGAAAACAAAAATATGCGGTCGCGAAAGAAACCCTGTGTTTTCCGTCGATAAACCGACGAGAATACCGACCGAAAAAGTTGTACAGCCCCCGCGACCTTTACTCGCAGCGCAGTCCTAAAACACACTAACCCCAGTTCCCCTAGGCACGACCGCATATCCCCGACATTCATTTATTTCTTACTCGTTGGAAACATTTTTCCACGATCCATCATTCCCGCCGCCGCCGGCGCAAGCCGACTCGCTTTTTGGCCTGGCACTTACGTAATGCCGCATTTCCCCGAGGGCACTCAAAAGTCTGCCTGCTGCGTTTTCAAAAAGATTTTTTTTTTTCCTGCGATGCTCTTTCTTTAAGTTTGTTTTCTTCCACTGCGGAGGCGCGTGCCCTGCGCTGCGTTTCTTCTCTCTAAGAAACCGCGGAAAGTATATAACAAGTTGTGTGCATTTTAAGCTTAGTAATATCCCGATTAAACGCCCACCCACGTTCAAGAAATCAAAATGTAAAAATATGAGGTAAGCGATTTATCGGGAGAGGGCGATTTTCGTTTTCGGAATTTTATGGTAGATTAGATTAGGACATTGGGCTCTGCTCGACGGCGCTGCGTTGATGTTGTCGTCGTCGTTCCTAAGAGTGACACGTACTGCGCCCTAAAAGCTCTACTTGAAAAAAAAAAAAAAAAACTAAACGGGGTGGATTTAAAAGAAACAAGAAACATGCGTGCTGAAGTAATGCTGTCATCGTACTATTTACCAAAGAGAACTTGCACTGAGATATCGTTGTGAAACGTTTTCCAGTCGCTAGTTGAGTTGATCCATACCACCCTTATAATCAATATACACAGCGTGGTGGCTGAGTAGCATAAGTAACTAAAAAGAGACTGCTGAATATTTCACAGAGGTGGCAATAATGACATTTAGTGTCTAACAATGTTCAGGTCCCACTTTTTGCCCTGCTTTGAGCCACCAAAACGCATTCATTCACGAATGCAAAACGCATTTGAGCACGGAAAGTTAAAAATCAAAATAAATTCAATTAGCCTCAATCAAACTAAATTGGCATTAGTTAAATATTAAATTAGCATAAATTAAATTATCAAAAATTATATTAATTTAGCATAAAATGCATTAAATTAAATTTGCCTGAAGTAAATATATTGAATCATGCCAAATCAAATTTGAAGACGTAAAATAAATTTTTAATTCTCCGAAAGCATTAAAAACGGACTACTTTCATAAATCCGTCACAGCACAAGTTGCACTCTGGGAACCTGTGGGCCAGGAGCGGAGCGCGCGTGAAGTTTGCTTCAGACTGAATCACTCAATGCATAACACGGCATTACGCCGCGATGAGGGGCTTCGAGTTTGGGAATAACTGTACTCTGCGGGTACTTCAAAAAGAGTGTTTTTGTTGTTTTTTTTTCGGATTATGTGAAGTGCGTTGATGCTCTCCCAGGGTTTTTTTTGGTTTTTTTTTCGTTTCTGTTTTGTTTTTTACTGGGAAAGAAAGCTGGGGGGGGGGGGGGGAGGGGCGAGCGTTTCTTCTACAAAATGCTTAAAAATAACGTGTGCGTTTTTTTTTTCTTATTGCAAAAATGAACGTCACATGGCAGAACGCTCATTGCGTAAATGTCGAGCTATCGGCCCGAATTATATGTCAAAGTTTCAGAACTAGATGTTATCCCAATCAAAAGTGACAAATGATTTTCTGAAAACTTTAATGCGCCAGAATGCCGTTGACATTTGGTCTTCACCACTGCTCCTCGTAGATGGGCAGTGCAGTGGATGTTTATCTCGCTGGTGGAACACCAAAGCAACTTCTGAAAGCCCAGAGTTCCGTCATTCGGCGCACAGACTGAGAACACTATGACATCCGGGACTTTCGGGATTACGTGCTTTTCCCACTACTTGCTTAGGACATCATCTCTCATACGCTTCAACTTTTTTTGTGGCTGTCGCACTGCGTCACTGGCGGGGCTGGAGCAGTGTGCTCGTCTTCATGAAAGAGGTCGTCCCGTTCTTGCTTGCGTGGCACGCAATTGCTCGACGTGGTGGACTTCCTCTTTGATGGCAGTTTCTTTGAGAGGTACGCGGGAACATTCGGAAACAAAGATGGGATTGCATCGGCAGTCAGAAGACGGCTACCCCGGGGAATTTTCACTGTTTCACCGCTGATTACGTGCATGTAGTTCCGAAAACTTCATCTTCCATCGAAATGGGCTCTACAGACTACGGTGTTCTTTTTCGAGTGACTCGTCGGCTCGTGGGATTCTGCGCTGCCACACCTGACGGCGCTCGTCATTAGAGAGTTTTAGTAGATCGTTCCAATACCTCCGATACCCCCGATAACGATACTATATATGTAAGCGCAAAGGCGGAGGCAGAGTATCGGGTATCGTTATCGGAGTCATCGGAACGATCTACTAAAACTCTCTATTGTCGGGAACGGCAAAAAGAACATCTTTCTTCTCTCTTTTTTTTTTTTCTCTCACAAACCTATTTTATGGTACATCCGGAAGCAAAGCAGAGCGTTTGCCGTTTTGCCATCACGGTAGTCAGAATGCATGAGACAATCTTTCCGGGAAGGGCACGGCAAACGAACACTTCTAGCGACGCGAATGAGCCCGGACGCGGTGTCTGCAATTGGCATCTCAGAGTCAATGAGCGCGACACCTATCGTCGTCATGATTTACTATCGTGCATCCACACACGAAGCAATCTGCGTGATGCTTACATGCACCTCTACCTTCTAGCCACCGTAGCATCGCTTCTATTTCGTAAGAGGACTATTGACCACTCAAAAAAAAAAAACATTTTTTTTCTTGAGAGAGAGAGAGAGGGGGTGGGGTTAGCTTACAGAGCTTTTTTTTACCCCTGTATTTTTATTCGAGGTATACCGACATGAAAGCTGATGAAATTTTATTTTACAGCACTAATATGTTTATTTTTTTTTCGATGCGCTTGGAAATCTAGCTGACTGAGTCAAGAACTGGGCACTGAGCCCTCAACAACATGCACAACCCAGGTAAGGGCACGCGGTGAACCAGGCGAACCAAGCAGAAGAAAGCAGGTGCATGAGCGGAAAAGAAACATCTGCGCTGCAAACCCACGAGCCACACTTTTTTTTTAGGGGCGAAGCTCCTTAGGGGCTAGCCATGTCCGTCCGCCGTCCGCCGTCCGCCGTAGGCCCGGCGTCGGGTGCTCGTGCTTCTGCTCGTGAGATCACGTGCTCACGAGCACGTGAGCACATGCTCACGTGCTCGTGTAGGGCAAAAACAAATTTAAAAAAAGATGAAAAAAATTATGAAAAAAGAAAAAGAAGAAAAAAAAGAGTAGGGGGTTCCGAGATGCCATCCCATCTGTCTGCTTAAAAAAAGAAAAAGAAGAAAACCACACATTCTCCTACTGACATGAATGAAAAGGCTCGGCATGCTGTGGCTAGGCGTCTACGCAGACAAGCACCACCAGAGCTTCGCCCCAAGCAACATCATTCACCACGTGGAGATGCGGTCAATTTTTTTTTTTTTTTTTTTTGACCACGCGGGAGGCAGAGCCGTATATGTAGAGGGTTTGGCCATTCGTAGGGAAGTATAGGAGACAAATGAGGAGGCGCCATTGGCCGAAAGCGGGCTGGGCGTGTTCCAGGGCGTCTTCAGAAATTTAAATGTGACCAACCAGAAGCCGCAAATAATACCCTGGCGGTGGTCGCGAGAAACTCAGAAACAAACCTGATAAGTGCATCGGAGTAATTCTCGGTGACTGAAAATATGGTACACGCGATGTTTCAATCACGCTCATCCAAAATGATGATGGCAGAATGCGACTAGCGGAACGATCAACATCATCCTTACGTCAAGCGCCGAGGGCCGGGAATCTGCCGTCCAAGCGGTCACACTCTGTCCGAGCAAAACAGAGTTGAGTGACGCATTCGTTTCTTACATCTTTCTGCATGATCATGATCGAAACATCACGTGCACTCTATTTTCAACCACAAAGAGTTACTACACTTCACTCTTATGCCCGTGTCCCACTAGAACGACAGACAGAGACAAAAGACAGCGACAAGTCTCAAACCCATGCAGCATGCTCGCGATGGTACCTTTGGCAGGCGTTTAGTCGTTCGGTGCTCGTGAAGTAAGCACGAGCGATTGCAAGCCTGCCAAAGGTACCCTCGCGTGCATGATGCTCGTGTTTGAGCATAGCCTCCTTTATTCTACAAAGCCTTTCAAATCGCGAAAGACTCTGGTTTGAGGCTTGTCGTTGTCTTTTGTTTCTGTATGTTGCTCTAGTGGGACACGGGCATTACGCGCTTATTAAAACCACATACAAACATATACCTTTGATCAGAACTGCTTCTCGCTACCACCGCTAGGGGATTCTTTTTTCGGCTTCTGGTTGGTCAAGAAAGCATGCCAAGCCCTCTTTCCGAGTCTGGCGCACGCCCTGGCTCTGCCCGCGCCTCCCATTGACCAAAGTCTCCCTATACACGGCTCTTGCGGGAGGGTACGCCATCTACCGGTTGAATCGATCGCTTGCTCAATATGGCCGCCGCTGGGCCCCAGGCACCGAAAGTAGCTTCCGCATCGTGTTTCTCATAAATATTTCGCTCTTGCTTTTTGTTGTCCTTACTCAGCGCTGCACAATACAAGACATTGCTCGCAATTCCGCTGTTTTTTAAGTCACGGTACAGATATCGTTCGCTTCATCTCAAATCGTACTTTTTGCTGGTCAACAGACTGCTTATGAGAAGCGATTAATCGTGAACGCTGGTTTTCTTAACATATCTAACGCCGCAGCATCAGCTATTCCAAAATTTGATATTTGTTTCTTCAGTTCGTAGGTTAGGAGCTGGCTGCATGGCCTCTGAATCTGCATAATATGCTTGCATCCTAAAGTAATAAAGTTAACTCAAATTTGTGTTTACAATCAGCTCACCAAATATATGGGGTGTTTGAGATGCCGAGGTTCGATCTAAAATGGACCGTAAAAATTGGCGCCTGCACGTAGCATTCTAAATTTTTCGTCAAAGGTGTATTTTACAGGTGGGTTTTACCTTGTAAAATTGCAAGGCGTAGCTGCCTTGCTGTACAAAATAGGGCCAAAATCTTACCGGGGTCAACGGCGGACTGCGACGCAGATGACCGAGTCGAGTGGCGGGGCGTGTTTGGCGCACGCATTGATAAATGGCGCAACCTCCTTGTTTCGGCTTGCGTTTAAACAGGTGTCGAGACTGCCCGCGACTACAGTGGTTTAGTAAAATGAACATAATATTCGCGTAATGTAGATTTGGTTTAAAAATAAATCCGGACACTGAGAGCAAAACTTGAAGCAAACAAAAATTTAAAAATTCGGTTACATAACGACGGCGCTTATGCCGACGGATCTCGTCTGCGTGTCGTCTGCTTTCTTTCGATGGTCGGCTATACACCAACCCAGTGTTTACAAACAAGTCCGCTTTGCCCACACCAGGTGTGGGCACTGGGCGTGCGCAAAAACTAAATTCGGAAGGAGGGAAGCGTTTGCGCATGCGCAGTACCGGCAGCAGCACCACCGCAGTGGCGTAACGTCAGTAAGTTGAGTTCTAATGCTGCTCCCGACGCCATCTATCAATGCGTGCGATAAACGCACCCCGCCGCTTGAATCGGTCGTCTGCGTCGCCTTCCGCCTTTGACCCCGTCAAGTTTTTTGGCCCAGTTTTTTACAAAAAAGAAAATACAGACCAATACGCAAAATAAGAAAAGGTATTGCTTTTTATTTCCACCATAAAGTAGCTCCAATAGCATTTAGTAACTAACTATACTCACTATACAACGTTGTCAAAGCTGCTGGCGCGAGCATCCTGCTTGATCTCGTTGATCATTTGCACGCGTTCTCGAGTGATCGAAACCGTAGATGAAGCCACGCGCTCGCAGCAGTAGTTTTGTCAGCGATGTATATTCTGTATGAAACGGAGCTTGATGACCCTGGATGCTCTGGGTGTAAAAATAAAAATAAGATTGAAATAGTGTTTTCTTGAGGCCCTTGAAGAAGTAAAACTCGTTCATTTGTTTAGTGTAGTAATGTGTTAGCGAAGTAAGTAGTTACTCAAGTGAAATAATTTCCACGAAAGTAATCATTTTTTTAACTCTATAATTTTCAGGCTATCAAGCAAGTTGTAAAGGCTGGAACAGACGTGCTAAACCAAACCGAACATCGCACAAAATTCGAACCCTGCAAAAATGGCTCCCATAATGTTTTCGAAAAATGGGGCTACATTCTGCTCGTAAATCACAGCTGTTTCTTTTTTTCTTTTTTCCTAAAAAGCATGTCTGATTTCTGCACGATAAATAGTTACCGACCTATCGATTTTTCAAATCGTTATGTGTAACGATTTTCTACGAATACTTGAAAGGATAAAACATCGAGGACGGGGACGGAAACAGGACTTCGGGAAAGAAGTCCTGTTTCCGTCCCCGTCCTCGATGTTTTATCCTTTCAAGTACTCGTATATATTCACCAACACGCACGTTTTCAATTATTACAACCATTTTCTCCCGTTCGGAGTTTAGCCCAATTGTTTTTTTCCGGACATGTGTTTTCGCCTTAACTTCCAGTCTTTCTTTTTTTTTAGGAAGGAAAAAAAGAAAAGCGCGCACATGGTGCCATGACGTCGGGTGACCTGACGTCACTCTACGTAATCACGTCACGTGACATCAGCGTATAAAGACCCAGACGCGCCGAACCACCAGGATGTCAGAAAAGACGGAACCTCCACGATGCCAAGCTATCAACATCGTTGAAGCAATACCTGGCCTGTTTTACGCTGGGTAAAGTCCGAGTCACGCTCAATATAGCCCGGGAATGAATAGGTATGTGTAACAATGTAAAGCATCAGAGCCCTGCGACATACTTGTACAAACCGAAGGTACTGCATACACTCAACGGGATATGGAAGCCGCATAACCCTACACTAGCGGAAAGCTACGTACTATATTAACATCACTAGAGCATATGGCAGGTGTGCCCTTAGCATTTTTGCTCTAGGGGATTGTCACTGTGACTGTACATTGTTTATTTATTTATTCATTTCTTTATTAATTGGTACTCTTCAGGGCCCGAAGGCATTAAAACAGGGGGATGGGCAAAGTAGCAATATCAAAACAAATTCCTTAACAAGCGAGTTCAACAGGATACAAAAAAAATAATTATACACACTATCTCTAAATTCGGAACTCTCGGCTATCTCGACTACAGCTGCGGAAAGGCGATTCTAGTCCAGGGACGTTTTTAGGAAAAAAAATTGAAAGAAAACGTGATGTGTGACAGTGAGCAATGCTAACATGATATCGATGGTCGACGCGCGATGAGATATAAGATGGCTCTATTAATAAATTAATAAATGCTGCCGCATCGACGTGTTAAAAAAATAAATCTCGTGAAATACGCCTAAACGTGACACATTCCTGCGGAGTGAGAGGGTCAGTAATCAGACATTACATTTCATTTCTTATAAAGAAAGGATAGCGGCGACGTGTTAAGGGTTGAAGTAATAAAAAAAAAAGTGAAAGCCGTTTACAACTGCCTGTAACGCCGAATTGGAGCGCAGCTCTTGAGGAGGAGGAAGGAAGGGTAATCAGGGGAGCGTATACCCCTCCTCCTCCTCCTCCCCTCATTCTTCAATCTCCGCCGGGGGGGGGGGGGGGGGGGTCACGTGACCTCGGGGGAGGGGGGCTCCTCCTCCCCCCAGGTCACGTGACCCCCCTCCCCCTCCTCCCCCAGGTCACGTGACCCCCCCTCCCCCTCCTCCCCCGAGGTCACGTGATCTGGGGGGCCACGTTACCCCCCTCCCCCTCCTCCCCCAGGTCACGTGACCCCCCCCCCCCTCCCCCTCCTCCCCCAGGTCACGTGACCCCCCCTCCCCCTCCTCCCCCGAGGTCACGTGACCCCTCCTCCCCCGAGGTCACGTGACCGGGGAGGGGGTCACGTGACCTTGTGGGGTAACGTGACCTTGGGTTGACCTTGGGGGGTCACGTGACCTTGGGATGACCTTAGTTACGCCGACGGCGACGGTGACGGCGACGCCGCTCAAGCCGGAAACGGGCGCCTAAGAGCTGCGCTCTAAAAGAATTTAAGTGATGCTTGCCACAAGTTCTGGTTTCCAGTCATGTTCATCGTTAATATTCAGCGCTAACATTTAATAACAAGATATTAAAGAGTAATGCGATTTTAAATCACAGGTTAAACCAACATGGCCATCTCGGATAACCGGTTAACAGAATAAAAAATTATATCGCAAATTGTCCTGCAATTGTCTTGCTACGTGAGATGTTCACGGTTTAGTGCTAGTAACCTCCAGGCATTTCTTCTCGAGCTGTTCCTTCAGATGTTTCCACTCCTCTCCACCCCACTGTACCCTCTCCACACCATGGCCTTTCCCCGTCGGGTCGGCCTGTGTCCACAGAGTATGTATGGGGAACAAGATGCTGCCACCGGTCACGTGTGAATTTTCTCGCTAAATTTAGGGATTTATGTGCAGGTCACTTGACGTCAATTTTTCCGCTAAATCTAGCGGAGAAACTAAAGTCGTGTGACGTCACAGGCTACGGCTTCACGAAATGCAGCATCACGACATCCGGAGCAAATAGTCAAAGAAAGTTTCACGTTAAAAATGCGCATAAGAACGGAGATGGTACCTCAGCGCCACGAGTCACAGAAAATCGGCCACACGGTATAGTGCCTCCATCTATTGGTCGAATCGATCACTTGTTCTAGATGGCCACCGTGAGACCTCCCCGACCTTAAAGGGGCGGTGCAACGATATTCCGTTGGAATATTTTTCACTTTGCATGAGCTCACTGGCACTGGTGAGACCCAATTATGTCTCGCACGCAACGCCACTTACGAAGAAACTTCGGTATTTCGGTGCAATTTCAAGGAGAAACGCGAACATTTTGTTTTCAATCCCTCCTTCGCAAAACTTGATGACGCCGTTCGGAGCTCGCAGTGTACGGCCTCTATCCGATCATTGAGTGAGCAGTCGATTTGGGCTCGCGAAAATCAATACCTCCACAAACATTCGGGTAGTGGCTCGTGTCGAATCGCTGCATTGACGGCAATAGCCGGCCCCTAGACCTGAGGGGTCTCACTGCTTATACATCGTACAAAAGACAGTCTGCGTACAAATTCGAACGCGAGTAACCGCAAGATCCCTGCTTTCAATGCCGCATGGCAATGCGCTTAAGGAAAAGAACTTGTGCACGCGGCATTCAAACCACGTATAATGTTGTGACTCGTGTTTGCAGACTGTCCTTTGTAAGATGTATGTGTAAGACATGTGTGGAACTCAGCGCGTGTCACGTGCTTATCCCAACCCCCAGCGCGTGGCTATGATAAACACTGACGGCACATAATCGGCTCCAGACCACGTGGCCGTTTGTTCTGGCGGCTGGTTGAGGGGATTAAACACTGACTGCTCGTTTTCCTTTCAATTATTTTGGGACTACCGTTGCGTAAGAAGGAAAAACTAACGCGCGTATTTTGCAGGTTATAAACGTCAAGAATTCATTCTAAGCCCTTTTTTGCGCCAAGTAGAAAAATAATTACTCCACCCATTTAACCGTCTTTGCCCTAAAGACGCATGTTTTGCTACTGCTCTGAAGTCTTCTTCTTATTATTATTATTATTAGATGGACACTACAAACTGGTGATTCTCAGCGTGCAACTGTGTTTCTCACGTGCAAAATAGCATACGTATATACAAACTCTCAACTCCCTGACGGGCACGCCATTACAGTGGCGCTGCTGTCGGCACTGCGCACGCGCAAACTTTTTCACAACTGGTCTGGGCAAACCCGTGCTTTTCTTTTTTAAACAGCGCGATAGGGGGATCGCTGGCCAAGTGGGCTAGCACACACTAAAGTAACTGGATCGTGGGAAACTAGCGCAATTCAGTAACCGCGGTTACTGAATTGTGGATCGCGCGAGTTTGGCAGCGGTGCACAATAGGCGCACGTACATCTAAAAAATATTTCGGTTTCTGCTCGCAGGTCGACAAAGTCACCGCCCGTTATCTACACCGTCCACCGCCACACAAGCCCTTCACGTGCCAAGTGGAGGACGCGCGCCCAAGTGGATGGAAGCCGCAACACCAGGCGTTGTCTACAAAAAGGAAGGACGACCCCCCACCGTGCTCAGTTAGGCAGCGGTGCAAGACAGGTGCATATCTAAAATCGTGGTTTTTTCTCGCACGCGAGAAGTTGCTTTCACACCTAAATAATTTTGTCTCGTGCACTGGTGGCCAACACAGCTCATTGTGTGTATGTGCGTGTGTTTTTCTTATATTTTGTACGAATACCATGACCAAGCATGAAAAGGAATCTAAGCGACCACCTTCCCATTTTTTGCTCGAGCCGTGTCCCGGTTTCGAAAAACCCAAACTCCGAAATTTACAGCTATAGAAAAATAAATTCGGAAACACTCGATAGTTTTAAACAACTTTGAAAGTTTTGACTGGTCTTGCGTCTATCTTGAAGAGTGTGCAGATCCAACCTATAGCAAATGTTTAAGACAATTTAAAAACTTTTATGATGCTGCGTTTTCCGTAGTAGAAACAAGGAAGGCCAAACGAAAATTGAGAAAGCCATGGCTGAATGACGATCTTTACTAGAGAATACAGACAACAAATATGTACCACAGTTTTGTCAAGTCTCGTGACAAAAATTTGCTATCTCAATTTAAACGAATAAGAAATAAGCTAAGCTCTGACATTAAAAAGGCCAAGTCCGAATACTTTCTGCGTGAATTTGGAGGCAACTTTAATAACACAAAGAAACCGTGCGATATGGTAAATAACTTGACAAACAAGGGCGATGGCACGTATAGTATACTGGATATAACAGTGAACGGGAAAAATATGACTGGCATAGAACCTGCGACGATGGAACAGGGCAGTGACATTGATGTTATGACTAACATGTAAAATTTGCCAAATTCTATAATGCTGGAGCCTACGTTCCCAACTAAAGTATATAACTTAATAACAAATTTTAAGACAAATGTAGCAGCTGGAGTTGACGACATAAAACCATTGCCAATTAAAACGATTTCAACTATAATCAATCCAGTCTTATCACACTTTAACAACAATATTCTGCAAGCTTGGGTATTACCAGATGAACTAAACACTTCGAAGGTTAGTTCGATATATTTAAGGGGGGGGGGGGGGGGATAAAAATGATCTAAAAAGCTACCGGTCAATATCGGTTATGCCACTCCTTTAAAAAATATGGGAAGTCGTGATAAACATTAGATTGCAAAAGTTTTGTTTACTAAGTACATCGTAATCGCAGAGTCCCAATATGGCTTTCAAAAAGATAAATCATTAGAATTAGCTGTAACCGATAGAAAGGACACAATGTTAACAAACATAGAAAGCAGACTCTACACGCGTGGACAACTCCTTGACCTTAGCATTTGGTTCAACACAGCATGATATTTTACTTCTAAAACTACAATCATACGGCGTGCGTTGAGTTGCAGCTAACCTAATCAAATTACGTTTATTGAACAAGCAACAATTTGTCTGTATCAACAAAATAAGCTCTCAAAAATGACAAGTAAAACGTGGTGTGCCTCAAGGTTTCATATTAGTCCCACTGTTATTTCTTATATATATACATATATATATATATATATATATATTATACAACAAATATTCCAATTTCTTCACGTATAGTATTGTACGTTGACGACACTTACGTTTTTTGTTTGTTTTTTTTCAGTGGAAGCGTAAAAACACATACAAGTACTGGCAAATGATTATTTAGTGCAACTTGCAAAAGTGCAAAAGTGCATCAAAATGACTCGAAAGAAATCAACCTCAACTAAATGTGGACAAATAAAATGTATATTATATTTAGGCCCTCAAATAAGCACGACACTAAAACATTACAATTACTATTTAATATTATCCCTATATCTCAAGAACAAGTGCAAAAGTTTCTTAGCGTCTGGTCTAATGAACGATTTACCTGGAACACCCGTGTTACTAAACTAAGAAGTGATTTATCGATATCAGTCGGTTTAATGCACAGAATATCAAATTTAGTACCCAGCTGGCTCAAGACAAACCTTGTTAATCGTTGTTTTACTCAAAGCTTTGTTACGAAATTCTGGTATGGGGAACTAAGACAAGTTATAAAAACTACTAATACTCCAAAAAAGGGTGCTACATTTTTAAAGCTATCAAGGTAACATTCGGGATTTCACAGTGGTCCACTATTGAAAAAAACACAACATACTTTAAGCAAACCTGATTTATTTATTCAAACTTACGCAAACAATCTGCAAACAAAACTTTTATCAAAGGAATGAAAGCCTTACGGATCCCTATGAATTTAGAGATGCAAAAGAAAAACTCCGAAAGCCAAGACGAATTATGGAAAACAAAAATTAGATTATCAGGTACCTTCTCAGGTACCTGCGCTGCTAAACACTTTGGTGGACCACGCTGACTTTTCACTATCATTCCATTAATACAAGAAGAAAATAAAACAAGTGCTAATAGAAAACAAAATATGTCTTGGGTAAAAAAGAAGGGAAAAAAGCAAACTGTAGTATGATAAATAAAAACTACTTTGGTGCCACTATTAAGACATTTTTATTTTATTATTTTATTATAATTTATTTTTCATTATTTTTGTTTCTTGCGCCAATATCTTTTGCATTGAGATTGTTTTTCTGTGTGGCAACAATTAGAGAAATATGTTTGTGTCTCAATTATGAGTTTTTACATGCCTTGTGTATTGGCGGTATTTTTTGTGTTCAATGTATGCAACGTTTTTTTTCGCCTCAATATCGAGTTTTTTTTTCTAAATGCCTTGTCAGGATTTTGTCGTTATAAATAATTGTGCAATTCGATTAGTTGTGTCCTGTGTTGCATTTTTAAAGATGAAACACAGCTGCAATGACGCACCTTTTGTTGAGAATGTCCTATGACTTCGAGTTATTTTTCTCAGAGATCTGTTTATGTAAATTGTGCTGTAAAGGCGCGTTCCCACCGGCGATGCGATCTAGTCGCGCGATAACGTTCATCGCAAAAGCGACCATCGCGGGGAAAACGCGACGCGGTTTGAGCAGTCGCTACTCGATTCGACTTTTTGCGATGCGATCTAGTCGCGGAGCGGCTGAGCCAATCAACGGCGTTCGGAGCGAGAGTTTTCGAGAAACGACTCGCCAACAAAGGCGTTGGACTCGCTCATCGCGCACGCCGGTGTGACCATCTAATGTTTTTGCGATGCGATCTAGTCGCGTCGCCCGACTGCTCACATCGCCGGTGGTAATTCGCCTTAAGTGTCAGAGGTTGCCTTTGCTTCTCTTTGTATGTTTTTTTTTTCTTATTCACTGTATATACATAGTGTGTTCTGTTGTAAACTGCGGGGGGGGGGGGGGGGGGGTAAAGACCTCTGCCAGGCAGAAATGCCTGTCGTCTCCTCCTCCCTACCGGGCTTTGCCCGTAAAATTTTAATAAACTTCAAAACGTAAAAAAAAAATAGCTTTACGCTGTGAGTGCATTTACTCGCGCGATACGTGCTGGCGTCTGCACTGGTAACTATTCTAAAGCAAAAAACAAAAACAAATTTCATCTTGCACGCGCGTTCGTCAGCACCTTATTTAGGATTCAGAGCCTGAATATCCAACGAGACGAAAGATCCACTAGTGGATATTCAGGCTCGTTGGATATTCAGACACGTTGAACATTCAGGCCCAGTTGGATCTTTCGTCTCGTTGAACATTCAGGCTCGTTGGACATTCAGACTCAATATACCTTATTCACTATTAGCACCATCTCTCGGCGGTCCTGTGCACTTCCGCGCCATCTTTGAGGCTACCCCGTCGTCTCGGCTCTGCCTGCTTAGCGTTCTGTGCGCTAGGTCTTATGGTGTTGCTTTTTTGGGTGGGGTAGTGGCGTTAGTAATTCCAAGTGCATTATATTAGCAAAGGGTTGCGTGGCTTGCGTTCAGAATGACCTCAACAACACCAGTGACATATTCACCGGGAAAACTGCCGCACAGAAGAAGCAATGCATGAGTCGTGAGACGATCATGGACAGCTGTTGCCCCGGTGTTGTTGCTCCTTTTATACAATCATGTGGAGTGCCACATATCGAAAAAATTGGACAGTGCCCGCAGTGGAAGCAGGCAGCTCTGTCATTTTGACACTCGGAGACTCCAACGCTACAATTATTTCTCCCCAACGCTACAATTATTTCAAGATTCGCTCTAACAACTTCAGATTGAAAAGAAAAACAACACAACTCGTAAATTTACTTCGGTTGACGTTATTTTTCTGTTGGTTTCACAACGAGACAGAGCGGTTGTGCGGCATCACGTTCAGCCTCTATAGACCCTTCCAAAAACGAGCTTGTGGCCGGTGACATTTTGAGCGTTCGTGCGTATGGCGCGTGCTTTGCTCGTTTTCCGAAGCGACGAACACGCACGTGCTGGGCTGTGAAGATCGCACGCTGGACTGTGATTTTGTAAACATTGGAAAGGTCTATACTTCGTTTCACTTTATCTCCGAGCGAAGCCAAGGCTTGAAGTGCGAGACCAGCGCTTTTTGCGTTTCTCCCCAGCTCGCGCGCTCGAGCAAAGCCTGAACGCACGGAGCTTTCGTGCTCGCGCTTCCAGCTTTGCCTTCGCTCGCACATAAGGTGAAACGAAGTAGAGCAGCATTCTGCCCGTAGCCTGAAACATTGGTCGCCATATTTGAGGCTGCTGAAGGAGGTTGGCGCAACGTACGACAGATGGAGCGCAAATCTGAAATAGGTCTATTGGATATTCCGTCTCTATGGATGTTCAGTCACGGTGTACTTTCCGGCCTGGTTGAATCTTCCGTCTCGTTGGATATTCAGACTCATTAGACTTTCCGTCTCATTACTGGTAAGGGGATGGTTTAGTTTGTCTGCAGTCTAGGGTTTGCACCCACTCAGAGGGTGTGGTACCATTGTTATATCGAACCAAGAACAAGAGTGAACCTTTCTAACCTGGCAAGTGATTTGAGGTCACTAGAATACTAAAGAACTTTGGTCCAAAACCGGAAAGGGGGTGACATGGGACATGTATGCGTAGAAGAAAATGTTTCGAAGACCTCTTTGTTGTATGCCTACATTTTGGGTTTGGAGCGATCAGTCGCTTTTGTTTTCTAGACTCCGTGTTGAACCCCGTTTAGAAAGTTTACGATGCTTCGCTGCGTTGAAGACTTTTTGTTTCTCGCATCCTTTTGGTTTCTGTCTGCAACGGGTTTTCTTTTTTTCTTATTAAAATACTTTCTGGGGTGCCTATGACTGCTAACCTTCGGTGTTGACTTTGGTTGCTTTTGTTATTTTTAATCTTTATTATTTATTTATTGTGAGCCTGCGGCGCCTACATCCGGCATTATCGCGGAGGGTGAACAAACATTAAAAAAAACCTTTCCGCATTTGCGGCACAAACAATTTCACTAGGCAGCGCATTCTTTTCCTTTATAATAAAAAAAACTCCTTTTTTATTTTGTTTTGACATGAAGATCACCTATCTTATGTGATCATAACGTTGTTAAATATCATTTCCAGCATTCCAGCAAGCCCTTTCACATAGGATACAAGAATGTGCAGTGAAAAAAAAGGTCCTGGCTTATCAATTTTTATTTGGGAGCAGTATGCTCAATAAAATACAGGAATGAAATAAACATAACACATTGGATATCCAGCCTCAGTGGACATTCAAACCTGGTTGGACATTCCGTCTCGTTGGATATTCAGTCGCGGTGGACATTCAGGCCTTGTTGGATCTTCCATCTCGATGGATATTCAGTCACGGTGGACATTCAGGCCTGGTTGGATCTTCCGTCTCGTTGGACATTCAAACTCGTTGGACATTCCGTCTCAATTGGACATTTCGTCTCGATGGATATTCCGTCTCGCCTGTCACGTGACCAATTGATTCTTTCGACTGGTCGGATCTTCCGTCTCGATGGATATTCAGGCCGCAAGCCCTTATTTAGTTATATAGTTCGTATTTTTTATACGGGGAAGGTAGTGCGTGCGGGGCGTAGAATAACATTCCCAGCATCCTCCTTGATGCTTGGGTAATTTAAAAATAAGTGTATTTACCGCACGTACATTGTAAAGGCGGCTTTGCTGAAACCATATTTGGTATTGTTCTACGTTACAAATCCACGAATGGTTCCTTTCTGAAAAAAAATTCTGCAGAACTATTTTTTCAAGTTTCGAGTTCCGGTTCATTGTTCTAACACGTCTTTTAACCTTCAAAAGCACGGGGTACTTTTTTTTTTTTTTTTACAGTGAAGGAAATATTTGTGTGCGCCAGACAAATTCTGCCACACGATACTCTAGAACCAGCGCGATGATGAGAGTCGGGATTTTGAAAAACAGACCTAAATAGGTACGAAGCAAGATAAAAAGAAAAATACTATATTTATGCTGCAAATTCTTTGATTTCCCCCTGTATTGAGGAACCGATTAATACGAGATAATAATTTTGATGTATGGCGAGCTCTTTGTTGCGTGAATTGATCGCAGCTATAAAAAAAAAAGGCTCTCAAAAGATCCTCGCAACCTGGCTTTAGAGATCACGAAGAAATCGATAAAATGTGGAGTATAAAACACGAAGCACGGGTATAAAATCCAGGTTTAGTCGTACCGGGGTTACAGTAAAGCATTACTCACACTAAGAACTTCTAGCGCCTTCCTATATACTATTTTCCTTCACTTTTTATCTTAACTAAGGTATGTACCTTACAACACTTATTTTTATTCTGTACTGCTTGCACATTCGGTCTACGGCCACGTCTGCAAGAATGACCGGGAGCGTAAAAAATCCTATCCACTTTTTAGCATTCATTGCTGGTACCTCGAACGTAGAACCTAGCTGGCAAAGAGTTGACTTCATCAAGCTAAGGAAAGCAAGATTTATTGGGGTTTGTAATGCTGTCTGTCTTGCAGCACTGTTTGTTTGTTTGCTTTCCGTCAGGTCACTTTCTTATTGCATAAGTAGCGCTCAATCAGAATAAGTGCTATTACATTCCGATCTATCAAGCCCAATCCCATCCAGACGAATTCCAGGGAACTACTCGACAACAACTCAGCACCGCAGACTTTAAGAAAATGCTCCCGCGTCCTATTTTCTGTTGTGCACTTGGAGGGCCACTCGCGGCGATATATGGAAGTTCCATGAATACCAAAGCCGAGAAATATGTCTAGACCTAAAAATATACGCTAAACATCTGGAACAAATAAAAGTGGGACGAAACACAGACGCCACGTCTGCTGTTTCGACTCCTCTTTCGTGTTTATTCTTTCTGAATGTTGAGCTTTCACCGACACGCTCGCTATTTATTGTTAAAAAAAAAAAATGAAGTATGCGTTGTGACACTGAGCACGACATACGCACGCGAAACGCATTTCTGAGTGCCACAACGCAGACTTCGCATTTTTAGGTCTAGACACGTTTTCAGACTCGTCGTTAGCCCACCTTCCATAACTCTTCAAGCGCTCAGTGGGAAAGCTGATACAGGGACACTTTTTTACAGTTTAACCGGTTTAAGTAGTTGTATGAGTTACAACGGTAAGGTGGTAGAGCGCTCTCCCCTTCCGATAGCGTAGTTTGTTTGTTTTTTTTTCGCTAAAAGGGGCATTAATATCTATCGCTGTAAAAACAGAGCCTCACCTCTTAAATGCGTCGCACCCGTACCGCAGCTCCACAGAAGAAAGACGGCAACCAAGAAAACGACCGGCGACGCATCGCCTAGCGACGCAAAGAGCCAGCCTCCGCACCACCTCGTCGAAGACGTTCTCGTCGAACACTGCATGCCGACGACGTCAAAAGCCGTCGGCGAATCCGAGCGCCAGCGTCGAACACACAGAAACGCTCAAACCGACACCAAACGAACGCCGCACCGCTCTTCAAACCGAAACTAAGTTTAAACGAAGAAAAATATTTAAAAAAAGCGATCCACAGATTCACAACACCGTGCACCTCGATGCCGGGCTCTTTTAAACCAGCCCAACCTCACGGGCGCCGACCGACCACCAAGGTGAGGGCACACGTCGACGTCAATGCGACATCACATCCCGAAATGATGTCGGGTGAAAGAGGGAAAAAAATGCAAACACACACACACACAGACGCGCGAACGACGCAGCGGCTGCTTCACCCAAGGTGTCGAGTCGTACGGGTAGGGGAAAAGTAGCTGGCGGTTCAAAATTCCTTCGGTCGTCGGCAGGTTCCTCCGATATTGGGCGCACGGGAGAGCGTCCCGAAGCACTGAGCCGCCGGCTGTTTGGGGCGCTCCGGACAGCGCAGCCGAGGGAAGAAAGGGAAAGAGAGGCTAGGCGACAAGGCTGCAGCGCTCCTCGCCTGACGTCATTGCGACGTCACTGCCTAGCGGCCACTGCCTAGCGTCGGTGTTTCGCGAGTGCGCCGGTCGTATACTATCTCACCTGCTATCCCAGCACGCAATCTGGGTCAACAGATTACAATACAGACAAAGAGGGGAAGTGCTCGAAACAGTCCAAGAAGAGGATAGACCGAGAACGCTAGACGAGTGGGTCCGACCCAAGGGCTCACCACAGCACAGTAAAGCAATTCTCGACTTGCTGGGCTCATTCGATCTACCTGTACCTCCTGCACCAGGACTTCGGTTTACGAATGGAGCCTATCTCAAAACATAACTGAGTGCATTGCCCGGCACGTTTCAACACCACGCTACACTTTTCTGCAGCGGTGCAGGATTTTTCACCTAACTCGAACGAGTCCACAATTAGATCACATCCAAATATCGGGGACCCATCACCTGGTTTGTAGGCTTGATGCAATCGCTTACCCAAACCATGTAGTCCTTTCAACCCTACCCCTTTTGTCTCAGAATAATTTGGCCCAGGCAGGCGATCCTCCGATAAAATAAATACGTGTCTTCACTCACTCGCTGAATCTTAGTGTCTGCACAAATAGCATGTGTTTCCGTTGTGCGGCCGTTCTAGAACTGTCCATGCGTTTTTGGCTGGTAACGCGACTCTATTCGTGTGTGTTTTTTTATTTATCTTTTTTTTTCAAATTTAAGCTACCCGTTTAATATACAATTTTGTGTGCACCCGTTTTAGCCGCCACACCTTCCGCAGTGGCATGCGAGCACACTTTTTGTAGTCGGAGTTACCACTCGTATGTGTGTTCCTAAGCAGTTCTTGGTGTTGCACCCTACCATTTGATGTTTGTGGGTGTCCAGCCTGCGTATTTTGTCAGGACGTAGCTCCGTCAATGTTTGTAAACTGGGGGGGGGGGGGGGGGGGGGGGGGGGGGGGGACGCGTGACATTCGAGCCAGCACCACGGTATTTCAGTTAAGGATATTGTCGGAGTTCGTTTTTACAGCGACGACTATTAGCGGGATCCTCCACGGGGAATTAGTGGTCGTCCGCCTCGAAAACTGCCCAGTGACGTCATCAATACGTTATAAATCACGTGACTGCTCAAAGCCGCTGCGTCTGGAACTTCCTACTGCGCCCGTCACCGCCATAGACGGCACCCTGTTGTGCCGTCACGTGCGCACTACCATCGGACACCAGCAAGTCGTCTCCTTCTCCGGCGCTCGCTGTTGAGTTCGGAGGGAAACGAAAGCACGCGAGCGCGCTTTGGCGGGTAAACAAGCGCACGAGGTGCGCTAAGGACAGAGGAACGTTCACGCTGTATGCGTAGACCTTGGAAAGTCCGTAGTGGGCCCGAAGAACGCGACCTTCAGATACGGCACGCTGAGGAGGCTCGTCGCCGACGGAGATCACACACGGGACCGGAATCAAGAACTGATTCGGAAATGAAACATTCTCGAACTGAATGTATTAAGATTTTTTTTTTCTCGGTGCTACGCGAAGATGCCTTGCTGTGGGACAAATAATATATTTCATGGGTAGAGGACGCCGAATTGCCGGATTGATGCAAGCACTTCACATCTTTAACGAAACGATTAAGTTAATCCTTGGAGATGCATGCATTATGATTCCTCGAACTTAAGAAGTCTCAAACCCCAAAAGAGCATGAGCACATGATCTGACGATTGTAAGTAGTAGTATCCTAATTTGTTCTACGCAAATATTCTCAGTTTTTGTTTACAGTTGAACTTTTAGAGCATGAGACAGGTGATGTCACTCAAAAGCTAATTTTATTACCAATATATCCACGCTTTTTTTATTTTATTTTTTCTTCTTACGACGTTTGCCCGCCGTTCGTCGTGACGTCATGAAAGAGCGCCCAGGCCTTGCCCTCAGATATTGACTGGAAGAGGATTCGCTCGGGAAGCGGGACCCGTCTCGCCATCTGTCGGACGGCGCCGAAATTCTGGAAATAAGGTGCGTCGTCGGAGCGTTCGATTTGGCGCGATATGCGGGCGTGCGTGCCCTTGTGGGTTAGTGTGCCTGTGTCTGTATGCGTATGCCTGTGTGTATGCGTGTTTGCGCGTGTCTGCGAGCGTCTGTGTGTGTGTGCGAATGTGTGTGAGTGCGTTTGTGCGTGTGTGTTTGTGAGAGAGAGAGAAAAAGTTGCTCGTCTCCTTTGCCTACACGGCAATGAGCGCGATGGTCAAGATTTCACGTAAACTCTGTGAAGGAAGAAGAGCGCAGGACAACGGCCGCTCGATTGCCAACCCCCCCCCCCCCCCCCCCCTTCTTCGCTGCAGCTCGCTTCAACGGGAGACGCATAAACGTTGTGCTCCAGCTCAGCTTCGTGAGTTCATCGCTTGAGGCGTGATCCGTCGGTGACGAGAGTCGCACGACAGCAGGCAGCGTCCGCGCAGCGCTTCACCGAAGATTTTGGCTCGCCTTCGCGGCCATGAAGGAAACATTTGGCTCGTATTTAGGCGCTGCTAAATCGCAGTGGCATTAATGTTTCCTTGTAAATTTTATTGCATATATGGCTCTGATTCTTTTTTTTTTCCATTAGTGAATTTTGTTTTGTATTTATGCGCCGGTTATTTTTAAGGACACTACTCAACGATCAAATTCAAAACAAAATTAGACATTCGCGCTTAGACAGCGTAAGCTAGGTCTGCCTTTGCGAAGAACGGCGATGCTGGTTTACGCTGTGAACAAAACATTTATCCAGTGCAGTACACCAGTGCTAGCCTGGGTTCCTTACATCACGCAATAACGATTACACGAAGCGCACACGCCGGCACAACGCTCATCCAGATCAAAACCGGCAGGGAGATTGATGTTCAAAATCTATGGGACCTGCAGCGGCGATCTCTCGCTCCCATAGCTCCGAGCTGCTGTGCTTTAACGCACTCGGCCAGTGATCTCCCCAAGTCCGCGGACAATCCTCGTATAAGTGAGCGGCGAGGACGCTTCGTACGTAGCCCCATACAATCCTCGGCCGGCGATGGTCACAGACGGGACCGGTGAGGACGGCAGGGACGTCAGTTTAAGACGTGCCGCCTCTATACTCTATTTCACCTTATGATGTACCGCAGCGAAGGCTACGAGAGCGAGCTCCTTGCTCTAGGGCGCATCTCGGCGGCACAAGCTCTCGTGCATTAATGGCAGCTGCGAACGCAATGAGCTCGCGCTTCTGGCCTTCGCTGCGGTGCAATATAAGGTGAAACGGAGTATTGGCGTCGAGATCAGAGCCGTTTATTCACTCTAAAAAAAAGGGCGTGTAGACGTCACACCCCTTGTCCCATATACGACACCCCAAAACTTCAGTTCGACGTACAACGCGCTGACGTCAAACTGACTGCCCCAACTTTTGCGAGAGGGTTGATGACGGTGCGATATAACACATTAAACAGCTAAAGTACGTCTCAAAGTCTACAGAAAAAAAAAACACAGGTTTTGCAGTTGAGCCTAGAAAACCCCGATAACTTTTTTGCAGTGAGTCACACTTACATGAACTATTTTAATGAGTTGTACAACTCGGCTATCAAGCCGCTCGTGAAATTTGGTAGCGTCGGTACAACGTCAGTACACTGTACATCCAACTGAAGATTTGGGGTGTTGTATATGGGACAAGGGGTGTAACGCCTACACCCCCCTTTTTTTAGAGTGTTGAGAGAGTTTGGCCATACATTGGTTTGAATAGGCGAGCATCTGGGGCCAACCACAGGCCGTGAAACAGCCCCTAGCGGTGGTCGTGTGATCTAAATATGTGACACGACTATACTTCGTTTCACCTTATGTGCGAGCGAAGGCAAAACTGGAAGCGCGAGCACGGAAGCTCCGTGCGTTCAGGCTTTGCTCGAGCGCGCGAGCTGGGCAGAAATGCAAGAAGCGCTGGTCTCGCGCATCTAGCTTTGGCTTCGCTCGCAGATAAAGTGAAACGAAGTATAGGGGGTATTCACTGGCCGCCATATTTGAGGTCACTGTTTAGAGCGCATGCTCAGAACGAGCTCGCTTTAATAGGCTGCCAAGACCGGCAATCTGGATGGTGCGGGGTGCACGTTTCAAAAGAACTGTGGAAGCTCGCCATCAGCACGTGCTCAGCATCAGCGCACACGGATATGGCCGCCAGTGAATACACCCTATAATTAGAGCCGTGCCGAGCGGAACTCCGCGTCTCAAGACGCTCGCGCACCCCACCCTTTGCACTGTTTTCTTTCAGCCAGTCTCAGGACGCTGTCATTACCTTGTGAACAACAAGTTTGAAGGTGTTTGTAAAGAGCATGGTGGAAGCTTGAAGTCATAGCACTCTCAAACCAACAATGCCAACACCGTCAAAATTGAAGTTCGTCCATTCCTCTTATTTCCGTCGATGGGAAATCCTTTGCTGACGTCATAGTCAGCATTCGGCCTATCGTGGAAGACCGATCACAGGCACACGCCCGTTGCCTACCGCCGTGCTTCGGTCGCACGGGTGAGCACGTTCGAAGCTCCTGAAACGCAGGAGCGTCATCGAAGGTGGGAGGCTCGCGCTGGATTCGGGACAAAACTGTAAAAGTCCTCCCTGGCCGTTCTCATCATCCTCACGTGCCTGCTATCGCGGTGATGTCAATGCCTCGAGTTTCAAGGTCGTCAAAGAGCCGCATTTTGCTTTGTTCGCGTCTCATGTCTTTCCCGTTGGTTGGCCGCCGACTATCAAAGCCGAGAGGATCAGCGCCACCGTGGCGCAATACCATCTCACTGACTGCCGCCGCTTAGGGATCTCTCGTTTCCATCGGCAGAAAGAGTCACTCGGCAGGACGTTCTCATCTGAGTGGAAACCAGAATGGAGTAGCCGTAATAGGGCATACAGAGTACAAAGAAAAAACAAAAAAAAAGAAGACAAAGAAATTGAGAATTAAAAAAAAAGAAAACATCAAACAGAATGGGTTACAAGCATAAAAATATGTTTATTACTATTTCTGTTCTCAGACGCCAGCGTCTCCCTTTATTCTTACGGCGATAGCCGCTGGTGTACGTATACTATATGGCGAAATTTTACAGCGGATCCCGGGGTGTGTTTGACTGTGCGTAGCATCCCGCTATATTTAGCGGGAAACTTTATCCGCTAAATTGAGCAAAAAATCACGATGTCACGGGTCGCTGTGAAGTCACAGTGTCCTGCTATAGGCTTATTGCTCACGGCCAGGGGGTGCGAGCGCGTCCCTAATTTATCCGCGACAATGTAATGCTTGTATTGAACATTGAGTGGCGCTGCAACGTTTGATTTTGCACAAGTCAGAGTCGTTTGTAAGCGTACATCAGCATCTGGTCGACGCACAGTAACAGAGCGTATGAAAGAACCCCAAAAAAAAACGTTTTTAATAAACAACAGAAAAGTGGAGATCGCGCATTCAGTGTCTTATCAAAAAGATAAGAATGCTTTTTTTGCCGTTATTTTGTACTCGTTATTTTTCGAAAATGTATATCAACCAAAGTAATCCTGCCAGCTTTTCGCCCGCGAGCAATGTGAGAGAGCGTAATGACGCACAACCTGACACGCGACCGAAAAATATTAAATTTTGCTCGCGAGAGATGGTGGTCGAACTTGAGAGCAATGGGCCTATATTTAGTGAAAATGTAGTGTCACGTGACAGCAAGTCTGTCACTTGACGTCACGTGGCCAAGTCATATGACGCCACAAAGTCACGTCACGTCACGGTGTCACACGACGTGACGGCGTCTTATGTTGCTAGGCGTAAGTCCAGTAAATTTAAACACGGCAAGGCAACTATGTCCGGCAGTGGGTACCCAGTGAACAGCGCATCGGCTATCTCTGCTGGTCCTTTACGGTACACGACGAGGAACTGCACATTTTCTTTTCGTCTCTGATCTAATCAACTTTGTTAACGCTCTCTCTCTCTCTTCTCACCAAAGTAACCAGTTAAAGCTTTGATTTCAGAATAAGTAATCGGTGCCATAAACATATTTGAATCTTTCTCTCTTAGGGCACTGTCTCAAAGGCCGTCTTTCCTTCAAGTGACGTGGCTCAGCTTTTCTCCGGGTCACATTTTCTCATCTCTAAAAAGTCTATACTTCAACTAACAAAAAAAAAAAAAAAAAAACTTGTACCCTGAGAATCACGAAATGCTGTTTAGACAAATCAATAACGCCGTTCCTAAAACTTACGCTAAAGACTTGCGAGTCAAGCTTCCAAAACGTCTTCGAAAATTACATTTCTCCAAATCTCCCCACGCTGTAACGTTAGTGGTTCCTGCCCCACGATCCCTTTCCCGTCCTACTCGGTTGTGCAAAAAGGCGAAAAAAGGAAGAAGGAACCAACGGTGTCACGTGACTGAGAGTGATTACGTCACGGAATCCGGTCAATGTCGAAGCGAAAATGAGATAAGGTAGACTCTTCGTTCCTGTATACTCTGTTTCAAGTTTCACTTTAGTTCGACTGCAGACGAGGCCAGAATCCGAGTGAGTCAATCAAGCTGCACCGAAAGTGCATCATCACGGCCGGCGCTCGTCATCTTTGGGCGTCTCATATCATGAGATAGACCAACCCCACACAGAGAAAGTACCGTGATCTTCCGCGTGCACAGAAACCAGATTCAAGAGAAGTGAAGCGTCTGCGCATGCGCATGTGCCGGTGCCAATAACAGCGCCACCAAATGGACGGACGGATACTGCTGAACCCCTTCAATCGGGCGGCGGCTTGCGCCACCTAGCTTCTACTTTAAACTAATTTAACTAATCTCCAATTAAATTTGATTTAATGGAGAAGGGCAAAGAATCTCGTATCGCAGCTAGCAGAAGAATTCGTCCACCATTCCCCACAACCGAAATTAGGGGGTTCGGTGGCCGAGTGGGGTAGCGCACATCAGCTCGGAGTAAGTGGAGTGAAAGCTCGCGCTGCAGAACCCAGGGATCCTGGGTTCTATCCCTACCCCTGCTCGTTTCGATCTGAATGAGCATCGTACTGGCGTGCGGTCGCGTATCGCTTCTGCTTGGTGCACATTAAAGGGGCGATGCAACAATTATTGTACTTTGCGCAAATACCGCTTAGAACGGATCCCTGACGTTAATGACCTATGAAACTCGCGTTCGTTTTTCACCCCACGCAATAGAAGTCCCAGAAAAAGATTAAAGAAAAACGAGCAGCGTTCACCCCCTCAACTCGCAGCGAGAGCAAGCGGCCACGTGATCTGGAGCCGATTATATGCCGCCAATGTTGATCACAGCCACGCTCTGGGGTTGGCAAAGCAAAGGGCACGCGCTGAGTTCCAGACATTGTTTTGGCTCGGCTATTGTCGTCGTTGCAGCGATTGGACACGGGCCACTACCCGAATGCTTCTCGAGCTAGTAATTATCACGAGCCCAAATCGAGTGCCCACGCAATGCTCGAGTCCAATCTATAAACCGCATTCAAATATCGTCATATGGGTGTGCTGCGATCCCCACGTTACGTCATCACATTTTGCAAAGGAGAGATTGAATGAAAATGATCGCTTTTGTCATTGAAATTACACCGCAACAAAGGAGTTTCTTGGCCAGTGGCGTTGCGTGCGAGTATCCTTGAGTCCCACTATACTTCGTTTCATCTTATGTTGTACCGCAGCGAAGGCTAGGAGCGCGAGCTCATAGCGTTGGCAGCTGCTTTTAAGTCACGAGAGCTTGTGCCGCCGGGATATGCCCCAGAGCAAGGAGCTCGCGCTTGTAGCATTTCCTGCGGTACATCATAAGGTGAAACAGAGTATAGTGCCAGTAAGCGCGTGTAAAGTGAAAAGCATTCCAACTGAATATCGTTAAACCGGTCCTTTAAAGGGGCGGTGCAACGATATTCAATTGGAATGTTTGTCACTTTACACAAGCTTACTGGCACTAGTGGGACTCAAGGATACTCGCACGCAACGCCACTGACCAAGAAAATCCTTTGTTGCGCTGTAATTTCGAGGACAAAACCGAGTGTTTTCATTCAATCTCTCCTTCGCAAAACTTGATGACGTAGCTGGGCGGTAGCAGTACCGCCCAGTGACGATATTTGAATGCGGCTCATAGATTGGACCCGAGCATGGCGTGGACACTCGATTTGGGCTCGTGATAACCGATAGCTCGAGAAGCATTCGGGTAGTGTCCTGTGTCCAATCGCTGCAATGACGACAACAGCCGAACCATAACAATGTCTGGAACTCAGCGCGTGTCCTGTGCTTTGCCAACCCCAGCGCGTGGCTATGATCAACATTGGCGGCATATAATCGGCTCCAGATCATGTGGCCGCTTGTTCTGGCTGCGAGTTGAGGGGGTGAACTCTGCTCGTTTTTCTTTATTTTTTTTTCTGCGACTTCGATTGCGTGTGGTGAAAAACGAACGGGTATTTCACAGATCATTAACATCAGAGATCCGTTCTAAGCGGTATTTGCGCAAAATACAAAAATCGTTGCATCGCCCCTTTAAGGACCCCAGGCTAGCGGTTGTATTACACTGGCTGAATTGCTCATCTACAGCTGCGAGACAAGTCGCCCGTTGAGGCAGACTAAGTTCAGGATATACATAAACATACCCACACCCCAATTTTTTTTTTTTTCAATGCTTACGAGATGCAGTTTGTGTGACGGTGCTGCCTCTTTACAACCTCGTGCGCGCGCTTTTCGCCCAACGTTTCAAGTTTCAAGTTTTCAAGTTTCTTTATTTTTCTTCAAACAAGAAGAGAGGGAGGAGGGAAAAAAGCAGTACAAAACTGCTTGACAGTGCCCTTTCCTCCCCCAACAGCAACAGCAGAAGAGGCACTCAAAACAAAACCACTCTCAAGAGTACACAATCAGATTTCTGTCGAAACTAGTAAAGATAATAATCGTTTGTTGGAACAGTTTTCAATTGTTACATTTCGCGATAAAAAATAGTTTAACATTTTGGGTAGCTGGTATCTCACCATCTGATTTCCGTAGTTTGTTCTCGAGCGCGGGAACGTGTTGAAATGAAAAGAATAACAAAAAAATGAAACATGTTTACAACTCCCTGTAACACCGAGGAGGGAAGAGAACTGAGGGGAGGGTATAGCCCTCCTCCCTCCTCCTCACCTCCTTATCCTGCCTGCTACTCCTATCTCCGAGCGGCGTCGCCGCCGCCGTCGGCGTAACCGTGAGGTCACGTGATCCCCGTGAGGTTACGTGAACCTCGTGACGTCACGTGACCCTCATGACCTCACGGGGGTCACTTGACCTTGCGGCGGTCACGTGACCTCACGGGGTCATTGACCTCAAGGGGGTCACATGACCTCACGGTGGTCGCGTGACCTCACCAGGGTCACGTGACATCATGGGGGCCACGTGACCTCATGGGCCTCAGGGGGGTCACGTGACCTCACGGTTACGCCGACGGCGACGGCGACGGCGACGGCGACGGCGACACCGAGGGCGACGCCGACGCCGTTTAAGCCGGAAACGGGCGCCTAAGAGCTGCAGCTCTAAAACTTTAGTCATCCCGATTACAGGTGTTTTCTGTTCTCCTCTTCCCTAGCGTGTATTTTTCCGTCGCTGCCTTTAAAGCCCAATGCTTGTATTAAAACCGTATCACCTTGAGCAACTAAAGGGTGAAGCCCTTTACAGTAACCGCGAATATCCCCGCTGAATTTAGCGGAAAAATGAAAGACGTTTACTATTCTCTGTAATACCGAATTAGAGCGCAGCTCTTGAGGAGGAGGAGGGGAGGGTATGCTCCTCCTTCCCCTCCGTACCCTCTGCTCCTCCTCTCAGGCTCCCTCTCATTTAGCGGAAAATATTTGCTAAATTTTGCGGTGAAACGTTTCCGCTAAAATTAGTGGGAAAATCTTTCCACTAAATTTAGCGGGGAATTTTTCCACTAACTTTAGCGGGGAATTTTTCCGCTAAACCAAGCGGGAAAATGTTTCCATAAATTTAGTGGATATTTTTTTCCGCTAAAGCTAGCAGAAATATTTTTCCACTAAATTTAGCGGGGAAATTTTCTTGTAATGCAACACGCGGTTACGCCGATGCCGACGGCGACGACAACGCCGCTCAAGCCGTTAAAGGGCGCATATGAGCTGTGCTTTTTTTAAGATCTCACTGGTACAGCCACGTCATCCCCATCACAAGGCGTGCGATAAAAATGGTTGGGTTCCTTTCATAGAGGTTCAAAAGCTTCCTTGGTGACAAGAGGTGGTGTCGATCTTGCGTAGAAAGGTTTTTGTGGCACCCGTCGTGCCGACATCTTCGACGTACTCAAAGCGTCACAAATGTATGCGGAACCACTGTCATACAAAATTTTCAATTCTGTGGCAGGTTTGGACACCTTAATTCGGCGATTCTTCATTAGGGGGCACTAATTTCGGGCTGAATGATCCAAATGGGTCGAAGGGCTTGGCTTCCCTGACCTCAGGGTCGTATAACACGTCCACACAGCCGCGTTTAAACTCGTTGAACCAACGAGTTTGGCTACAATGTTTGGCTACAAAAGTTAGCTAACCAAAGGTTATAAAAACATCACTCTCAGACCTTTCAATATAGCAGAGTTGGAAACTTTCTGATCACCCTCGTATTGGTTTCTGTTCTAGCTCAAGCAGAAAGGCAAACAAGTTGTTTTTTTTTTTCTTTTCGTTTTTTTTTTTCACCCTTGAGCCGGATTGTTTAAATATTTTGTACCACAGGTGGTATGGGTTCGTTCCTTTTTTGGCAAGCACTTCACGTGCAGTACAATTATTGGGGAAGAAAAAATGTTTATTTCGCGTTTTGTTTAATTTTTTTTTTAAACCCTGTGCATTGCCGCAGTGCACTGTAAAGGTGTGTGTTGGCAGATCTGCGTTGTCTTCAATATCATTAAACAGGCCTCCTTCTAAATCTTCGCCACAGTCGCCAATGAGATTTTGATTCAGCAGAACCTGAATTAAAAAAGTCCGAGGACTCCTAAGCACTTCTTATGAGTTGTGCATGCGAAAGCATGAATGTCGTTTTTCAGCTTCCTTAGCTCGTCTGCAGCGTAGTGGCGTGGACGGCCACGTTTTGCCGGCCGACGGCCGAGCGCGCGCTCTAGTGAAGTGGCCGCGCCGCGCTGAGGTCGGCAGTGCAGCCTTTCCGGAGTTTGCCTGGGCGGGCTCTGCCAGCTCTGCGACCACCGGCGCCACCCCACTACCGCTACCGGCGACCGCCGGCGCTACCACCGGCCCCCCCACCGCCGGCGTCGGCGCCGGTAGCGCCGTCGGCGCTACCGGCGCCCGGACCGCCGCGTGCGCTGCGCCGCCATGGAGAGGCCTTCTCTGATGGCGTTCCTTGGAACTACGCCGCACGAGAGCCGATGGGAGTCTCGTTCCTTGATGACGCGCGCCAGCCAATGGGAGCCTATCCATCAGATTTCTGCAACAGACGACATTGGGACAAGGGAAGGTGCCATTTGGCGCGTCTTCAAAGCTGAAGACGTCGGTTCGCTCCATGGGACAGTTAATGCTTTCGCATTAAACGAAAAACACTACGAAACGTAATATCACGGGGTGCGTAGCTACACTGACTCCCAAGGCGCAAAACATAATCCAGAAAAGCAATGTGTATCAGTATTTTACTCGGAAACAGCGATCGTCGCAAAACAACGGCAGCTGGAACGCTACGCTCACACTGTATCTTGGGCAGCTACTCACAAGAGCACAAATAGCCCGAAAAAAAAAGGACAATAAACATTTCAGTTCATTCCACTGCCATGAGGAGCATAACACTTTTAGTGGACTGGACATGCTTAATGCCCTGGTGGTCGGTTTACAGGTGTTTCTTACTAAACGCTGAAAAGCTAAAATAATAATTGCGACGGTTCGTAATCATTTTTTTACGTAAATAACTAAGCCATACACCTGTCTATTTTCTCCTAGCACGCCTGACCCGGGGTAAAAACTCCACTAACGGGTGTTGCTACTGTGGAGTAATTAAAACATTTTCAGTGGAGTAAACTGTGAAAACATTACAAACTTTTATAGACCTAAAGCTTCTTTGGATAAGATTTCGCAATGACAAAATAACAGCAGTTTTTTTCTTTTTTTGTGTGTAAAAATCAAGGTTTCCTTTGAGGGCTAAGCGCTATCGGATTATATTCCCGTCGGTGACAGAACGTGGTTAGCGCCAATGCAGTTACACGTAAAGCAATTAATTACCGAACCCAGTCTTCGGTGCTCGCGTTTTCTGCGCCACGTAGGAGACAGAGACGGCTTCCTTCGGAATTTAATAACAGACGTACTAATTGAAAGAACCATTGCATTTTTATGCGAACGTGTCTCACCTGTAGCTGTCAGAATTTGCTCATGCATTCGATTATTCTGCCGACTGCGAGTGTCCTAATTTGCTTGTCCTTCGTGAGTTTCACACAAATTTGCTTTAATAACGTCGTTTCATCCTGTCCAGGGTGCTTTGAAGTGAGTGGCGGAAACATCAAATTAAATATAAATTTCAATGTATTCATCTCGCTACTAGTCAAAGGTCAAATTCTTCTTCACTAACGGGCCTACTACTGACGGGAGCTTTCTGTTCGCTTTAAGTGGGCCGGCCTAATTTCAGAAAATCGCGCAGTGACATATCTTTGAACATGAATGTAGGTTTACGAATCAATACATTAAAAAAAAGTTGATAGCCCTTGCTCTTAAAAGGTTCTTTATTTTGTCTTTTGTATCGCGTACTGTTGCAGTCTGCAGGTCAATAGACCCTCCTCTATAGAGTGAAGAGGCAGCTTTCAAGAGTCAGTTCACTCGCCCTGACCAAAGTAAAACCCGACGCTCTAACAGTACCCCACGTTCTCATCTGCATCGTAAACAAGTGTCGCCATTCCTTACGCTCTCAAAACACAATCATCTATTTCTTTTTTTTTTCACTGGTTGGTTCTATTACATCGTTTTTTTTTATATTCATTTTTTATTTACGTAGTCGAGGATGCTTGATTTAGGCATGCTTGTACCCTCATCACCGCCATAAGAAAGGAAATATTGGAACTTCTTAGGCTGCCACTAGGTAACGCTAACTTTTGAAAAGGTTTCTTTGAAAAACAAGATTACACACGCGCATATAAACACACTTGCGAGAGCGTATTGTAAGAAGCCCGTATTAAAGAAGGCGGACGTGTGCGCGCGCGTGCACATGGCTACCTATTGAGGTTGTGTGGATATTTATACAGCGTGTAGTTGATCAGCAATTTCAAAGTTGCGACGAGTCACTCGCTGTAGATGAGCAATTTAGCCAGTGCAGTACAACCGCTAGCCTGAGGCCTTTAACATGCACCACGCAGTAGTGATACCCGACCGCACGCCGGTACTATGCTCATCCAGATCGAAACAGGCAGGGCTGGGGATTGAGCCCAGGATCCGTGGGTTCTGCAGCGCGAGCTTTCGCTTTACGTGCTCCGAGCCGGTGTGCGCTAGCCCACTCGGCCACCAATCCCCCCCTTTTGGGCTGCGAAAGGGCAGAAGGTACGTCTTGCCATTGTTGCTGTCTCCACGAGTGACACCATTTGAAGTCTCGAAATTTTTAGAACCTCTTCTTTTTTTTTTTTTTTTTTCATGACGACCCGAGGTTGTGCAAGGAGGCTTGGCACTTGAGGACTCTCCCCACATCATTACACGCACTTTAGCCATGTCGCGTACGTTAAAAAAGTCAATTTGGTCACCTTTTCTTTCTTCGCCATCTCATACAGTTAAAACTTATTTTTAAATTACTAGCGCCGGAGATGTGGGCAAGTTTTGTAAATATCGGAATGATTTATTCCAGTCACTCCTGAACTGTGCGCAGAGCGAGCAGTGTGTGTGCCGTGCTATGCACAATGTCGTCGCTAACAACTCCGAAGCTGGATATTTTGCACTCCTTTGTAGCGTCGAAGGTGAAAGGAGACACGATTTGGTTCTTCCAATCAAAGCATTGTACCGCACGCGGAAGAACGACGCTGCAGTTTTCAGCAAAATCAAAATTTCATACGATGGTACGAGGCTTAAGATGCGACTTTTTAAGCCTATGGGAAACCACTGAGCATGTCGGATGAATTAATGGAGGAAGGACAATGCCAAATGCGCTACTTCCGATATGTTTCTTTAGCAGTTCACTATATTCGCACGAAGCTATTTCAATTTATTCATCTTTCTTCAATGGCAACGATCCCAAAGTTAAACCATCTCTTTTTGAACACACCTTACAGGTCAGCAAAATGCACTCCTTACTTGGGTTAGCACACAGGTAAAGTCTCTGAATGTCTTCGAGTCTGAATTCTTGGTCGCCCACGTTTAATATTGCTGCAAGGCAAAGAGTAGTTGCTCCGTCTCTCGGTTTTGTTTATAACTGTGTCTAACAAACTGAGATGCAATACCAGATATGTGGACAGCATAGTGCCTGCCAGCGAAGCAAAACGAAAGGGAAAGGTTGCCGCTCTCGAAGGCAGCGACACATGAGCTTGAGCTCTGGTAGCGCCTCCTGGTAACCAGAGGTTGTCTATAGTTTCTTCCTTTCTGTCACGTGCATGGATCGGCATATGGTAGTCGTTTGTAATGTTCATATTGACCCTCTTAGTACTAAATAAACAATCACGACAGCTACCTAAAAAGCGGATGCGAACCTCATAGAGTTAAAAAGGGAAAAGGCATGTCTATGTCCCGCTCGGCCCGTGGATCGCCCTTTCGCTCCCACTTTTCGTCGAAGAGAAATAACCCCTGCAGCTTACGAGAACCTTGAAGGTACTTATATCTCAACAACAAACATATACAGGGTGTTTCACGAAAGTGGACAAATTTGGTATTACGAAAACTACGCATCGCAACAAAGAAAGGCTTGGGTCGTTCTGGTCCTGGGCCAGGGGCCCATTTAGGAAAATTATTCAAGTATGGGATAATTCAATTGTTAATTATTTTTGCGTAATAACTTCTTTAATATTGTGTTTAAGGGCATGGTTTTAATTAGAAACTTGCTGAGCATCATAGAAAAACACTAAATCGACAGATTGCAGAAGGATAGAGGGAGCACGCGGTAATTTACGGCTTTCTGAAAAACCGCACAACTTCAACGGATTTTCAGGTTTCGGTTTGCAATCGGAGCGCATCTCGGCACCGACGGCACCGCGCCCCGTGGAGAAATGCTGCAAACAACCTCTGCTGCGCTGCCCTCACGCAACGCAGCAGAGGCTGGTTGCACTATTTCTCACAGGGCGCGGTGCCGTCGGTGCCGAGATCCGCTCCGATTGCAAACCGAAACCTAAAAACCCGTCGAAGTTGTGCGGTTTTTCAGAGAGATTACCGCGTGCTCCCACTATCCTTCTGCAATTTGTCGATTAAGTGTTTTTCTATGATGCTCAGCAAGTTTCTAATTAAAGCTATGCCCGTAAACACAATCTTTAAAAAGTTAATTACGCAAAAATAATTAACAACTTAATTATCCCGAACTTTAATAATTTTCCTAAATGGGCCCCTGGCCCAGGACCAAAACGACACATGCCTTTTTTTGTTGCAACGCGTAGTTTTCGCAATATCGAATGTGTCCACTTTTCGTGAAACACCCTGTATACAAAAAAGGCAAAATTAGAGAAGACGCGCACATTGTAGAAAAGAGAAAGCTAGCGCCAAAGCAGCGCGATGCTATCAGAACTGATAGTTTACCTCATATCAGCCTACGAGATTTGCAACGTACGTTTGGTTTCGCCAACATAGAAGTGCCAATAGTAAATACGTAGATTGGGAGGTTTCAACAAGTCCAGCTTAGCTATCGTATAGAGGAAGTTGTTCTAAAAAAGCAAAAAAATCATGCACGCCTATTGACGTGCTCGGCGGGCCGTCGCTTCGAAACGTTTTTCCCCACAAGTGCACTGTTAACTCACGGAAAACATTTAAAACGTCCTATATATGTTTGTTAATCTCATATATGATAACGATTAAATATTATTTAAGGCAGTTTCGATATCTGTAGTTTGCTAAGAAAGCTAACTGAACGTGCGGAAGAACCCCTTACCATAGAATACTATAAATAATATCGACGTATAAGTTTTGCCGAACTGTGTGTGGACTCGAGAACAAATAAAAACTATGATCATGATACAAAAATAACTAATATTTAAGTAATATACGAAATGACAAAGATATGCGTCGTAGAATGGAGGTACAAATATGTCTTCTTTTTAAACGCACTGCCTAATATCACGAAATCCTATATGTCAAATAAATTTTATCACATTTATGAGAACACATAGAAAGCCTTTCATATAAATATTTTCTTAAAATAATTACTTTTTTAAATAACGTTAACTTTTGTATTTTTAGCTTTTCTTCTCATGTTTACAGTGTTGTTTCTTCTATATAAACTATACTTAAATTAACAATATTATAATATCTAAATAGGCTTCGATAAAAGCTTTTATTTGATATGGTTCTTATGCATTAAATAATGGTACATCGAAAGCTAGCTTGATTCAAACTTGACCCAATAGTGTAAAAGGTGTAAAATTCAAAAAATTCTATTTTAGAAAATAAAATAAAAAACACACGTCTAGTGTACTTTAACCATTTTATATAAAGTATGAAAGCGTTAAAAAAAAGGTTATTTTTGTTGTGGAAAAGATAACCCAAACGTTGTGAGACTCTAAAATGTGTCACTAGTAAAAACTGCAAAAATCGCAAAACCTACTTTCTGCCATTTCGAAGCCCAAAACTCAAGACCAGAAATATTCCCATAGTTCTAATTTGCAGTTTTGTTCTAGTCACACATTTTACACCAAAATATTTTTTTCCAACATTTTTTTTTAGGACCCATCGTTTTTTCTTGCACGATAGGAGATGAAATCGATAATCCACCAATAAGATTTCGCCAGCTTCGTGTCCGCGAGCAACGTTAAAAAGCGTAATGACGCACAACGTAAACGCGACCTAGAAATATTCGATATTTCTCGCCAGAGGCGCTGCCGAAACTGGAGAGCTACGGGCCTATTGCAGGCACGGACATAAGGATAACCGCTAACCTGCGCTCGCGCGCCCATTTCCCGTTGCCCGCGCGTGCGAGATGCTACATAGTACACACCGAGGTATAATTGTGACGGCAGAAGTTGCTGATGCGCGCTTGTCGAGGACGACGCAGCTTCCCTCGGCAAAGCGACAGCGCTCTCGACCCCCCCTTTCAGGTGTCTGTTTACATAAGAGCACACCTCTATTTGCGCAAGCTGTCAGTTTGTGCTTGTCTGGCGAAATGCGATCTTGACGTCCTCGAAACGCGCCAGCACTCGCTTTCGGAGCTATTTTCGGCCTCCGGCATATTTACAGGGGAGCAGCGGGAGCTTTATATTTCCTGGGAGGGCAGGCTGTTTTGCGTTTGTTCGCTTGGTCCCCGCGTCGGTCTCCTTTGAGCCGCCATATTGTCGCTTGGATTCGCCCGACCTCGATGAAATCTACTCAGATGTTCGCAATCGAGGCCCGTTAATATATGCCTTCGTTTGTTTGTTTGTTTACTCGAGTCCTGAGCCGAGAAACTCCGGTATATGCAAAGGACAACAAAAACAACAACAAAAATGGAACGTGCAAGAAGAAAAAAAAATACAGGCGATGTAAAACAAGAACGAGCGGGAGATACGCTTAAAACGTGAATATCTTCCAGTGGCATGGCGACAGCAATGCTATTTATTTATTTATTTATTTAAAATACCCTCGCGGCCATCGGCATTACAGAGGGGAGTGGGGGTTAGTGCAGTAGTACACTTTGCAGCTCAATCTGAGCAGTATAAATTATTTATGGCAGTTCTAAGTAAGTGGTCAGGAACAATTGTTGCGATAGATGCGGGAAGGTGGTTCCAATACACTGAAGTTTTCGGAATGAATGACTCTCGGAGTGCATTAGTGTCACATTTTAGAAGGTCTACTTTATACATATGATCAATGCGTGACGAAATATAAGACGGATGATTCAGAAGTCGGTTGTGAAGTAATGAGTTAGTATGGTATATCTTATGAAAGAGACATAAGTGAGCTATTTTGTGACGTAAAGTGAGGTTAGGCAACGATAGGCTAGTTTTCGTGGAGCTCACGCTGGCGGTGCGATGAAAGTTATTAAGAATAAAACGAGCAGAGCGATTCTGAACTGATTCCAGAGAGTTAGTTTCCAGAGCGAAGGTTATTTCCATGCTGGAAATAACCTTCGCCATCAAAAATACCGGTGGCTACGTAACAAAAAATGTGTATACCTTTCTAACGTCCAAAAAATCCACGGTAGCCCCTTTTCAAATCCCCATCCACCAACATTGGCGGCCGCCACTTCTTAGGCACAAAGTGTCTGGTTGGATCATTGATCTCTGTGGTGACGTCAAGACGCCGAGCTCTCATTGGCTGTGATTGAAGGATAGTAGGTAGAGCTCAAGGCAGCTTGTTTTGAGGTCTACCCACTATACTTCGAACAGAACGAATCAGAGCTCGGCGTCTTGGCATCACCATAACTCCCGCAAAAGAAGCAGACAACCTGCTCTCCTTATACACGCCAGTCTATGGGAGGAACACACAAAAGTACGAATATTGATGCTCGAAGGCGGGTGTTTCATGATGTGCTCCGATCATTATGTCGGGTGTTTTGAGATCGGATCCGTATTTGTCGAGCGTTCGAAAGCCCATTAAAAAATCTAACGTGCCGGAGTACCTACGGCTGGGCTGGTCAGCTTGCTCTCGTAGAGGAGCATACAAAAGAACTTGCCGTCAATAAGACTGTCTTCGGGGGAAGCCCAGACATTGATGAATGTCGAAAAAAGTTCCATCTTGACAGCGGCTTTCCTGGAGTGGGCAAATTCCGCGTAGCTAAAAGCCTTCAAGCTCGTCGTCTGCTAAACTCAACTCATCGAAATCACCAACGGCTCAGCGGGAACTCTCTATGTGTAATACCTCTGTCAGAAGGAGTTCTAAAGGTCCTTTTTACGAAGCTCCTTTATAAAATCGGCCAATCAGCTCACGAAGTCGAGTGCGCACGTGCTCTACGGCGTGTGCCGGTTCGCCGATTTTATAAAGGAGCTTGCGCTAAAGGCCTTTCAAATGTCCGTCTGACAGGGGTATAACTCTTGTCTCACTGAGCAGCACTACATTTTTCTTTCAACCAGCGGAGTCACTCTTTACCGCAAAACATTTATTTATAACTGCGACGGTGCGAGCTGAGCCGCGATCACGCCGAACGCACACTCAGCCCTCATGTCGAATACATGCTCAACGGTAAACTCGAATTATTGGCGCACCAGCTACTAGAAGACCTGCACCTCTAAAAGTTTCGGAATCGAGCTTCGCACGCCTTTCAAGCGCGCATAGCACCAGCCGATTTCATCAAAGCTTAATAAATCAGTGGCCGGAAACCATTTATTCGACCGTGGCACCTTATGCTGCGAAAGATACAAAACAAAAGCAACCTAGGGTTTATACTAGCTTAGAACGCAATGAAAGTCACTGGCATGAAATCAGGACTAGGTCAAAGAAGTCTAAGTCTTTGATCCTGCGTGTCAATGTCGCGCCGTGAATCCAAAGCGAATTGTTTGCAGAGTTTTCTGTGTTCTATACGGCATGTACACTAATGCTTCGATCAAACTTTTGGGCGGCCCGTAAACATCGGTTATCGCGCTACGATTTACTCCAGAGGTGCGGCTAGGTGGCGGCTACATGGCTACTTGTCAGCTTACACTCAGAACCCATGGAGGTTCTATTCGTATTGCGACTCTTCGCAGCTCTCAAAGATGACGCGCTGAGCACTTCTGTCTTGCTTAAAGGAGGAAACATCGTCCGAGGTTCGACAGAGCCAATTTTGTGGATCCGAATACAGCGCTCTGCTAATTCTACTCGAGATGCACACCGCCAACAGGGAAAAGACGTGTCAGGGCAGTGCTTGAAGAGGACAAGAAAAAGGAAGGTGTAAGTAGTTGGAAGCACTGTAGCGCCACGCATATCGCGTGACGAGTGCGGCAGTGAACGGCTACTAAGGTCGTTTTGTACCTTTGCTAGAGCGCGTGGTGGTTACATTGATGAAGACGCATTCTGACAAGTTCTAAAGAAACTGCCTCGAGATTCCCGCGGAACGTCAGTCCTTTATCTTTAGTAAACGCGAGAGTATTGCGTGCGCTAAAAACTGTCTGCTCGAACCGATTTTAAGTTGAGCGTTCCGCAAACGATGACCTGTAAGAAGGCAGAATTCAGAGCCCCCTCCGGGGTCGAGGCTTGGGGAGTTCTCTCAACAAAGCGGCGGTACGCCGCGGGAGCGGCAGTCAACGCTGATAACGGAAAACGGTCGCTTCGGCCACCTATATGATTTGAATCCTTGGCGGCTCCGACGAGGCTCGGAGCTATCAATTTATCTAAAATTAAGCTAAGCCGCACATGCCTGGCTAACGTCGCTTTCTGTGGGGTACGGAGGCTACCAGTGCAAGTGCGTCGCGAAATTCGACCAAGGTGCCTCCATCAATCATTCTGTGGAAACGGCTCTTTCTATCAATGCTATTGTGAGAAGAAACACATGCCCTACTGATGTCCAGTGAAGGGCGACAACTTCGCCGATCTTTTGTAGCGTGAGCTACACTGGCCGAGGTTGAGCAGTTTCGCGTGGCTCCTCGAGAGCCGTGCTGCGCATGCGCGAGGAGCAGTGACGTCACACGGCGCACAGCTGGCGCGCCGGAGCTGCCGCCGCCGCGCACGCCTCGACGGTCTGCGCATTCCAGAAGAGTGACGTCATATCCGCGGCAGACGCACTGGCACCGGCGCGTGCCCAGCTGTGCGCCTCCGTTGCGCAGTAGCCAAGTCTGACGCTGCACCGGAGCCGCTTGATAGCGCCTCTTATTTTGTGCGCATGCGCAGAGGTATCAGTGGGGGTATACATATAGTGGGGCGTTCGCCAGTGTGGTATAGCCATGGAGAAGGAGAGCGAAATTGCTGCTCAGCGGCGCAGAAGAGCGGAGAAGCTTAACTCATCGGATCCCGAAGTAGTTGCCTGGCAATTAGCGGTTGAGCGTGGGAAGAACGAACAGAAGAAGGCTAAACGTGCTGCGGAGACACCGGAGCAGAGGGAGGAACGTCTAGCAAAGCGGCGTCGCCAGGAGGCTGAGCGACGTGCCCGACCACTCACGCTACGTATATTCTGGCAGAGCCGAGCTAAGCCACTGCAATTTTTTTAAGAGTCGTCCGTCCGTCGGCGACGAGCTGCGCGTTGAGTAAGGCCTAGCGGTGAGCAGATCGCAGCGCTCACGTACAGTAGATTGCGGGCGATAAACATTTTCACTTGTTCACTCCTGCAGCTGCACGACGATCTAGCTCATTGCGGTACGTCTCGGAAAAAACTGCCGAGCTGAACTTCACGTAACACTGGACATCACCGAATACCATGTCGCTCATGCTGCAAGTAGAGGTAGCTTCCATCTTGAAAATAGAGCTCCCGCTGGCCACGAGATACCTCTAGAAATTCCCGCACATGCCCAGCAAAGCCTGCAAGCCCGCAACGCAAAATTATCGGCTTTGCGTTCGTATACGCCAGTGATTCTCAAGCATGAATGTGTCGGGGACCCCTTAGGAGACGCGCCAAAGTGATAGGGGACCCCGTGCGAGCGGTGAATGGGGGATAGGGAGGGGGTATAAAATTAAACAACTTATTGCAGTGTAAAGAGTGCATTTTTTACTGTTATAGACAAGAAAAGTGAGAGGCATTAAGTGAAAAAATGAATGAATGGATACATTGTAACGGTTGTACCCTTTATAACGGGTGGTAGCTGGCGCCACCTAGCCAAGTTCAACAAAGAACAATATATCTTTTTTAAAGAAAGAAGTGGGGAAGTAGGGGGGGGGGGGGGGGGGGTTGACGGTTGAGGCGAGGGCTTCGCGAATCCCCAGCGGGCACGCGGAACCCTATTTGAGAATCATTGGTATACGCGCTTTTATTTCTTTTGTGTTCTGCGCTTGCGCACTGACGACCTGCAATTTACTTGCGTACGCAAACCTTTTGCGTACAATCAACTAAAACTGTCCACTATTCACGCGCCGCGGAAGAGCAGTTAATGGCGGTATTCAGGGTGTGCTTTTGGGCCATCATTAACTTGTGCCTGATTATAGTCTAAAGCTGTGGTATACAACGCTAATGCCTATACCAGGGACAGTCTTCGGACATTAGGTAATTTTAGGGAACCGCTTCTGCACAACCGACACGGTACGATGGGTCTTCCGATACGAACTGCGCATGCGCTACCACAAAAAACTCGCATGTGCGCTGTTCGTATACCGCAAGGCCCATGGTACCGTGTCGGATGTGCAAAACCGGGTTCTTAAAACTCCCTATTTTCTGAGGCGCGTTTCTTTCATGGTATGGCGGTTCTCTAACACTGGTCATAAAGACGCTGGCTACAGACGCGTTCGAAGCACGCATATAAATGAATTAAACATGCTTCGAAGATGCTTGACACGTTTCGGCAGATAATTTTGTCATTGTGTCTGTGGAGAAACTACGCGGGTATTTTGTATGACGTACGAGCAGGGTGACAGCGGCTCTTGTGGCTAAAATGGCATTCACCTGAAGTGGCACATAAGCTACGCGGTCATTGCCCCACTATACTGATTGCCCCCTTTTCGTTGGTTGAACTGAATAAAAGAAGACCGAGGATCGGTGTTCCGAGTGCATGGTGGGGCGGCATAGCTACAGGCGCTCATTGGAGTCCGATAAGCTGCTCGTGCTGAGCTTTCAAAGCCGATAGCGCACTTTCCTCCTGACCTTTCCCGCATAGTATCATTGTTGTTAATTCCGCACGCGAACATTCGGCTCATCGTTAGAACTTGCAGAAGTAAGGTTGCAATAGACCCTTTCCGAAAGTCAGTCTATCCACCCTGTGAAATGCCGAACCCGACGCTCTAATGGCGGCACTATGCAGCTTCTCCACACCAGAAAAGGCGAATGTCCTTGAAAGCATAGAGCAGAATGGGAAAAAGATACTGGTCCTTTTTTGCATCAACTTCGATTCACGAAATCGGGAGTGCTTGATTTAGCCGAGCATGATCTCCTATCACCCTCACTAGAGCGGCAATATTGGAGCGTTTGGGACTGCCACAAGGTGACTCTGACTTTTGAAGAGGGTTTATTTCATAACTACTCTGTCTACGACGAAGGCCGTAGCCACACTGTGAGCTGTTCTCATTGTGTCCTGCAGAGATGCAAGTTTCGTAAAATGACCATAGCTCTGAAGATGGTTCGTGATGACCAATGCCCTAGAAAAATTAAACTATATATTATGACACAGCTTTCTCTCTTTCTCTCTCTCTCTTTCCCTTCCATTCTTATGACTGTACTAGCGCGCCTGTTCTGTCATTTGGCACAATATCGCCTCTCCGTTTTGCTGGCTTATATGCGGTCTTTTCGACGGCCCTCGCACAATGAAGGGAATATAAATAACCAGGCGGTTTCGGCCGAACAAACATGCCGCTCTTCGCTCGAGATGGGCCCGGCCCTCCGGCGATGCGCTCCTGATGCCCCGAGACATCCGCTGACAGGTCCAGACGCGGGCTCACTGGACGAGATTACCTCTTGTCCTGCCCTCGATGCGACGTCTCCTGCCACTTGACTCGCCGCCCAATAGGTTAGACCTCTTGTCCGTGAGCAACGCAGAAGCTGCCTATGAGCAGGCGATGGTTAAGAGCACGGCACATTTCATACGAACAAACAAGTTCTTTCCGCCTGTTTTTTCGCTGCACTCCTGAAAGGGTGCCGTAAAAACAGCAGGACAGGTCGTTCGAGAAGTGTGTGGTCTAAACATGAAGTAGTTTGGCAAGGATTCTTTTGGTAATAATTGTGTTATGTGTATATTTAAACAGCCAGCAGTTAGTCAACCCAAATTGGCGTCTGATATCTCAGTTGTAGATGAGAAAGTTAAAGAGTGTAGTAAAACTGCTAGCTTGGCGTCTTTAACGTGAATTGCGCATTAGTGATATACGACCGCACGTCGGTACAATGTTCATCTAGATCAGAACCGGCGGAGATGGGGATTGGACTTCTATTAGTCTATTGCTTAGTCTACACCGGAGGCTAGGCACGATTCGTAGTGAGGCTCTAACGCATGTGTGCCATCTGTGAAAATTGATATTTTGCTTCATTTCGAAAATGTGAAAAAGCACTAGAAAACACGAAAAAAAAATAAACACTCTACAGGGACGAGCGCCCCTACACCACTGACAGAAAATACTCAAAGGTTTACGCATTCTAAAGCCGCGGTCATACTGTTCCTACATCATACAAAAGACAGTCTGCATACAGATTCAAAGGCAAGTCATCGCGAGACCCGTGATTCGGATGCCGCCTGGCAATCAGTCAAAGGAGAAAACTTGGCACGCGGTATTCGAGCCACGGACATTGCGGTGACAATTGCGTTTGCACAATATCAAAGTATTATATATGAGCAGTGTGACCCTGATTTTTGAGGATACCAATTAGAGCGCTCATTCCTACAAAAAAAAAAAAAGCAACCAAACATTCTTTCTATAATACCAACCCCCAGACGAATTAAATGACCACGTTAATTGCGAGAAATATTTACTAGATATCTTCAAAATTATAGTTTCCCACTATGTAAAAACACTGTGTCCTCCTCTATGTAAGGGACACATATATCCAATAGCCTAAAGACGAAACCGGAATAGCGACCAGCAGAATCACTGGCTTAGATTTCGGGAGAGAGGAAAAACTATGCACGAATATTAACCAGTTGCTTTGAACAGGCGCTGGCGATAAACCCATTTTTGTCAATGCTCGGAGAGATTATTAGGGGCGAAGCTCCTTAGGGTCTAGCCTTGTCCGTCCGTCCGTCCGTCCGTCCGGCGTCCGTGCTCAAAACAAAAAAAATAAAAAAGTTTGCGCAGTCGACAGGATTCGAACCTGTGCGGGGAGGCCCCAATAGATTTCTAGTCCATCGCCTTAACCACTCGGCCACGACTGCGGGACGAGTAGGGGGATCTGAGATGTGGTAGTAACCCAAGAGCTGGGGATGTCATGGATGAAACGTTGCATGTAGCCGCTCAACGTCTATACAGGAGAGGGCGCTAAGGTCAAATGCGTATATAATCGCGTTAAACTTCGCATGCATGGCTCTGCATTTCACCGACTATAAAGCAGTAATAATGAAGTCGAAACGCAACCCGGAACTCAACACTACCTATGAGCAATAAAAAAAAAAAAATCCGCACCATCAGCACTAGCAATGAACAATAAAATCAGTATCATCGGCACCACCAGAGCTTCGCCCCAATCAACACCATTCACCACGTGCAGGTGCGGTCATTTTTATTTGGTTTAAGCTAGGGCGCAGCTGACTACCTCTCAAGGGCATCAACCTGAAGTCCCTTGATGCTCCTTTTTACAAGTAACGACCACTAAACGAATGACGGAGCACGTACCGTAGAAACCAAATGGTGTCATTAAGTTCACTCTTCCGCTGCGCGCTCCACCGTTCGCTTCCTAAAATCTGCACCGTCACGGAGTCGGCGCTTCAAATATGGTCGGTGCTTGTAGGAAGCTCTTATCTAGGAACTTTAGATCAACCAAGTAGGACCAAATGCGGCGTATGTAATTTTGGGGTGCTTGTCCGACCATCGGCTAAACCAATCGAACGCAGTAAATACGCTGTGACATTCCGTTTTTTTTTTGTTTTTGTTTTTTTAGAATGTGCGTCTGTTCTTGTATGTCTTCAAACTTTTGATTGCGCTCTTCCGAGTACTGGCGAAACGGAGTATAGAGGCCTCTCCTTAGAATCATCTCTGACCTGGCGCTTTGCGATCGAAAATCAAAGTTTTCGGGGTAAATCTGAAATGACGAGAAACCAACCATCTAGTGTTCTTTTCGTTTCTTTTTTTCCTTTTCCGATCTTATCCAAAAACACGGTACTCTAGGTATAAGCTCACCTGGAAAAGTCAGATCCCCAGGAGAGAGACAAATCACTCCTTTCCTACGGCCCGCTTCGAGCAGCGGCTAAAGTTGGGAATCGATGCGGTACACCATCGTTTCTCCGTTTTTTCCTCGGATGAACGCTTCTAAAATCTAGGACACTTCGATCCTCCCGCGTTGTTTGTCTTTCGTATATTTCCCCCCAGTGCGCAGCGCAGGCTTCTCGACGTTGAAGGTGCCTCCTACCCATCGTGGCCCAGGAACCTACCCCCGGGGGAGAAAAGAATTTCGAAATACACTTCCTTCTTCTCATTCCGACGTCTGTCCACTTTGCTTTCTTCATCTTTTTTTTTTTTTTATTTCTTCGGCACTATTCGCCGTCCGTCTTTTTCAAACTTCCCTCTTTACCTTGTCCTCCTTTTGTTTCCTCGCCCAATATTTCGTTTCATCCTTACGCTGGACCGCAGTAGACGCTACGAGCCAACCCAGCCAATCAAGCGGCTGTGAATTATCACGTGACCAGGCACACCCAGCCTGGCTTGGCCCCCTACCGAAGGCAACGCAGCATAAACAAGGCGTCGGGTTGGCATTCGATGACTTGTAACTTCCTTAACGCTCCATCGTGAGGTGAATCGAAGTTCGGTCTCGACGATCCTCCGCCTCCTCTTCTCCTTCGTCGTCGTCTTCGACTTCCTCCACGCGTCAAGCCCCGTGTCTTCTGTGTTTGGCTTCGCGAGCCGTTTTCTTTTTCTCCGACGCCACTTTGAGGGCCCCTAGTTGAGTTCCTGCCAGGGCTGCGTGCACTCCGCCGCCGCCGCCGCTCCTTTCTCTTCCAGTCCTAACTTCGTTGTACTTTTCCGTCCTTTCTCACGATATTCTTCACTTGGTTATCTGTTCAAACTCTTCTTTGTTGTCCTGGAAACGCTGGAAACGGAGAGCAGGTCCCGTATTTTGGAACCAATTAAGCCCCAAGAGCCCCCTTCCCTCAACCTTCCAACGCTTTCCATTTATTTTTTGATTTTCCTGTTTGCTTCTTCAAACTCCAGTTCTGAGGCTCACTCCCCTCTGAAATGTAGTAGTGTGTTACGTTTTCGCGCACTTCGTTCCAGGAATCTCATTGTCGGAGAGCTTACAACGTCAGCAAACAAAATGAAGGCTGCAAGAGGGCGTGTCAGAAAAATACGAGTAAAAGGGAAGGAGGAAGAGGTGAAGGAAGAGCGAGAGAGGATCAAGGAGTCGTCGCTACTTTGCATGCTGCTACAGAACACACACTCTCCCTGCGAATGAGCAGTCCGGGAAGACAACAAGCTCTCAAACGTCTAGAGTATCCCGACGAGCAAACAAGACTTTAGGAGCCTCCAAACAAAAAGGTATAAAAATAAAATGCGCTAATGAAACAAACAAGACTCAAGACTATGAATGCTCAGTGTGCAAACTCGGATGCATTCGCTGAGTTCGCGCCCATGTGTGGTGGAGCTAGTAGAAAAAGAAAGAAACTGCGTTGTACGGCGAAAATGTCGCCTTTAAGGTACACAGAACCCTCGAGCGCCAAGTTAGCCCTTGAGGTGGAGTGACTTGCCGGTAGAGGAGTGAGAGGAGAAAAGCGTAAATATATGGCAGGAAGGTAAAGGTTGGGGGTGAAGAGCAAGCTTGGGAAAGCGGGAGAGAGGGTAATGAGACGACGACGACATGCAGATTTATGGTAAAGCGTGCGAATTTGGACGCGTCCCTTTCATCACCAACTTCGCTTTTCACGGCGTCTTTTCGGTAGACAGGCGGACATGTTTGCATTGCAAATGGACCGAGCGCCTCTTGCCTAATGTCGACGTGTTTAGGTCATACTCGATCCGAGCATTTTTTTTTTTTTTCTCCCTCGCGTTTTTATAATCTATTTCCTACCTTGGCTCGCTTCATTTCGTTGGGGTTTGACAAATTTCGTGAGTAATCTAGGTTCCTATTTGCGTGCGAAAGGGCACGGTGGCATCGAATACGAAACGTTGTCTTTTTAGCGAAAAATTAAATAAATAAATATATATATATATATATATATATATATATATATATATATATATATATATATATATATATATATATATATATATATATATATACTGTAAACGACTAAATTTTCGCGACTTTCGCGAATCGCCTGCAAACGCGAAAAATACGTATCGCGAAAAATTCGGGCAATATGTGAACGCTACGGAAGCTACACTCGATTCGCGAAAATTAGAACCGCGAATAATTTCAAATTTCCAGCTTTGGCCCGATTCGCGAAAATTTCAGCCCGCGAAAATTAAGTCGTTTACTGTATATAAATATATACGGGATAGACAAGCTTCGGAGAAACAACAAGAGTAATAAAAATTGAGTTGTGTGTATGTTTATACAGCCTAGAACTTGGTCTGCCTCAACAAGCGACGAGTCTCCCAGCTGTAGATGAGAAATTTAGCCAGTACAGTACAACCGCTAGCCTGGGGTCTTTAACGTGCATCACGCAGTAGTGATACACGACTGCACGCCGGTACGATGCTCATTCTGATTGAAATAGGCAGGGGTGGGGATCGAACCCATTTATATATATACTGTGAGGGTGCTTATGAGAGACGTATTTGATGGTGCGATGGTCAAAGGTGAAAGACGATCAAAGATGCCTCGACGGCGGAAAAACAGAATCGCTCGTGTAAAAAACTAAAGCCCCTTCATGTTTTAAAAGTAGCGCAATATGCGTCGATGCACGAGGTACGTGCAACTTTCAGCCCTTGGGAAGATTATGGTGGCAGAGCACAGCACTGAGCTAGATTTTAGACGCCATGTTCTTTCCAGAAGTGGCACGCGGCACGTGTCTCCAGCATTTCCAGAACAAAGAATGGCGCAACTTTTTTTCAGGATAGTAGGGCTTCATAACAAAACATGTAGTGCGCGCCCCTATTTCCCAAAGATGCGCGGCGGCGTCTTCGTAACAGTTATTCCCAGTGGTTGTAGTGCCGGTAATCCAGGACTGTAAGGGCGTGAGGCTTGGGATGAGTGAAGCTTGATGCGAGCGTGAGGTCTGGAGCGATGGTCGCGGGTGGAGATTTCGGAACCAGCTCGTAGATTGTCGGAAAGGTGACGTATAATGCGATATGGCCTGGTGAATTTAGATAGGAGTTTTTCCTATTTTCCAGTCTGGCGAATTGGTGTCTTCAGCAAAACAAGGTTGCCAATAATATAAGAAACTGGTATGTGGGCGTCCCCGTCACGAAGTCGTTGTAGCTGTTGCGATTGCAGAGTTTGTAGCCGGGCGAGTCGACGGGAGTCTTCGGCTAGATAAAGGACTTCAGAGACGAAGGGGTCTAGAGTTGTGTCAATGAAGAGCAAAACAGTGTCGAGAGTAGTAAGAGGGCCGTGAGCGTAGAGGAGATAATAGGGGGAAAATCCCGTAGTTGTTTCACGTGCGGTAGTGTAGGCGTAGGTGTCTGTAAGGAAGGGTTCTATTCCAGTTGGTGTGGTTGTCCGCAATATACATGGACATCATGTTAGCTACTGCGTGATTTAACCGCTCGATGAGGCCGTTAGCCAGCGGATGATAAGCGCTTGTCACATGATGAATCGTACTGACAAGCCTGAGGACCTCGTTCAGAAGTTTCGCAATGAAGGGCGTGCCACGGTCGCTGGTAATGGTCGGCGGAGCGCCAAGGCATAGTAGTAGGGAGGTGAGGAGATAGTTCGCAACTTCTCTTGCAGGAGCCTCAGGAACAAATTTGGTTTCTGCATAGCGGGTCATGTAGTCAATAGCTCCGATGACCCACCGGTTGTTATTGGTGGAGACGGGAAATGGGCCCAAGAAATCAATTCAGACTCTTTGAAAGGGATGATATGGTGGGGAGATGTAGTGTAGTGTACCAGATGGTTTTGTCGTTGGACTCGTCCTGGTCTGGCATTGGTGACAAGAACGGACGTATTTATTGATGGCACGGTACATTCCGGTCCAGAAGTAGCTGGTTCGGACTCGAAAGTACGTTTTGGAGAAGCCGAGATGTCTGGCCGTTGGGTCGTCATGATTAGCGCGAATAACATCGTTTTGCAGCCCTCGTGGAATGACATGAAGCCAAGGACGTCCTTCCGGTTCGTAATTTCGTCTGAATAGGGTACCGTTGTGAAGGTTCAACGAACGTGCTGAGCGTGCTGTGCGCTGTGAGACATCTGGGGTTACCCCAAGAAGGTAATCAATTAATGGTTTTAGGTAAGGATCAGACACCTGAGCTGCGGAAATGTCAACTGGAGTAAAATGTGCTGTCGTGAGCAAGTTTTTTTGTCTTGATGAGGAACGGCGAACGGAAGGGGGCAACGAGACAAGCCATAAGCATCGAGGTGTTTTTTTCCGGATTTCTAGAGGACGGTGAAACTATAATCTTGCAATTTGAGGGACCATCGTCTAAGGCGTCTTGAGGGGTACGTCGTTCAGACTGGCGAGTCAGCAGAGGGCGTGGTGGTCGGTCACTATACGGAAGTGAATGCCGTCCCTTAAAAAAAGTTATATATGTACAGATATATTTATATACGGCCATACATACTCGTATAAGGAAATAAATAAAGCTTTATATTGTCATATAGGGGAATATATGGTAAAAGGACGTCATATATGGGTAGGTATGGTGACAGATATATTCACATAAGGTACAAGTTATTGCCATACATGGCTGATACAGTCATTTATATGGCTTGGATTTTTCATATATAGCCTTATATGGCAGGCAGTAGGCAATATATGGCACGTGCTTTTGTCCGTATGTGGAAAAATTATATCGCCCTTACAATTGATACGGCCACATTTTTTATGAAAAGATTTATACCAAATGTCTGCTGTTGAACCAATTGTAAAAACTTCATCTTGCCAGTTCTTACTTCTGAACTTGAATCTGCAAATAATTTGTTTTATTTAATTTCCTTTTTCAAAAGGATTCTCCATCACAATTTTCTGAAGAGAAACGCTGTTTACTGACAGTGATATAACAGTGATTCACATATTTTTGGCGCATTTAAAAAATCGCAACAAAGATTATTTCTGTGTCAAGTGTGCACTATATATTAATTTGTGCATGCGCAAGTTCTTTGAAGATTTAAAAAAAAATGTATACATGCTCGCGATCATTTGAAACTTATTTTGCGACTTATCACCAAAATGATACTCGAGATGCAGCTTGGATGTGAATCAACCATTCTATTGAGCTACTGTTTTGCATTCAAGATGATAGATCATATTGAACTGAACATAAATCAATTCCTGAAACTTTCAAAACACCTTAGTAAATGCTATTTCAAAAGGCTTAGGTTGTATCAAGTGTATGTTTCATACTAACGTGATACAGAATTTATCTGAACAGATAATAATCAACAAATATTAAAGGTATTTCGTGAAGTGAAAGCAAATATATCCTCTTTTTTCAATTTCAATTCAATTCAATTCAGCAATTTCGCCTAAAGAAATAAACATGAGCATTCTGTGTTTCTCTGCAGGCGCGCACTAACATAATGCATGTTTATTGTCACAGCAAAATGAGCAGCTACAAGTCACCACACAGAAAAGCGTACACAAATATGAGTACAACTCAAATGCATGTTTTGTTCAGATGCATCTGCAAAAAGAGTGAGTGTTAAGGTATGTATCATAAGTAAATTTAATATGAAAGAACAGCAAGGCCAGAGGTAGCTCTAGATTTTATATTAAAATAATAATATACACCACCGAAAATTGTGATCCAAGGTGCATTTACAGAACTAAATTTTATCTGCATTTTTCAATTGTGTAATAAATGGACCAGCAGATACTGTCAACTCTAAGCTATATTGCATGTAAACAAAATGATATTATAGTCACAGCTCGCGCAATCAACAGTTCCTTTAAGAACAAACAATGCAGAAAACAAGTGTTACTACTGAGCTTTCTAAGCAACAAACTATCGACACCGAAAGTTTAGGGGACGCGGGGACCAACTACAAAAATTATTTTATTCTTGTATTCCAGACGTACTTGCTTCACGAGGTTGGGTAATTCTTTACCCCTCAAAGAATAACTGACAAAAACAAAAGGGGTGTCTAGCTGCCAGATAACGCAAGGAGGGTTTTCGAAGGCAAGACTACAAGCCGGCGAGAATGAAGATTTTTGAAGCTCGGGCCATATAGTCGTGTGCAATCTGTTGACCAACCACAATCAGGCGAGCCGTGCTCAAACGTCAAATGCAATAAAGTAGGCTCATAATGAGCCAGCACTGATCAGTAATGCCGAGCTGTTGTGCGCGGTCTGTCTAACAACCAACCCTCTAACAACAAACAAAAAACGTGCCCTTCCCCTCTTCTGTCACCACTGGACGCTGAATCAAGCTCGTTTCTGGAGCGCGAGTGCCACAAGTTACGAATAAAGTCGTCAGAGGGAAGTAAAACGCTGCTCCAGAGGCACATACGGCTTCACGCACATTCCACTCGCAAAACACATCCTCACGGTGTCGATTGTTGATCGGTATCCAAGCGTGCGAAGGCACAGAGAGGCAGCGCTTCGGCGTGCCAAGGAAGCTTTGATCACGCCGCGAGACCGGCGAAACTTGCTTTCGACGAGTTGTGCCTTTTTCCTGTGGCACTGCGCTTCCGTAAAACGTTCCACGTGTTCTCAACGGCAAGTCTCACGGCTTACACAGGGTTTTAAAGAACCTCTTTGGTGAATGACGACGAACGAGTAGAAAACGTGTCTACAGCACGCTGCCGCCAGCCTCCGCAACGCACCGCAAATAGAAAATGAACTTTTAAGAAACATCGGTTGAGAGTTAGCGCATTTAAAAGCCTAGGATCGGATTTTCACGTTTTGCGATTTGGGGCACCGTTCGCTAGTAAACTGACTGAAGTCTGGCAACACGGAAATGGTGCGGTCCGTCGCACGCCAAATACACGCTGTACGTGTTGTATGCAACCGGCTTATAACGGTAACTGCCTAACGTTTCATTTTTCGCTGTTGTTTTTACGAAGTTTGTTATTTTTTCACCGTTATAGTATGGTGGAGCACGGCCTTCTATATTTTAAAGATGAATACTCCTACGACGTAGTGAAAATGAGCCGCGTTATTGGAGATCCCTGTGAAGACTCAGACAAGTGTGATGGCGGGACAAAGGACTGTTTGAAGCCACGCTCATCTTTATATCAGCAAGCTTGATGATTAGGTATAAATGTTGGAGGTCGGGCGGTATTCCTGAGTCGGGGTATTCGTTGATAAAACTTGGGCAGTGCCGAGAGTTAGGTTGTTGGCTGCAGTTTGTTTTCGCCCTAAAACTGAACACTAATAATCGTTTGATGCGCCGCGAGTGGCTCTTTTTGAGGTCATTGTTACATTTACCTGTTGCCTAGGCTTTCTTTCTGCTTCCTATAGATTGAAGCGAAGGCTAGAGGTGCGGGCCTATCTATCTAGGGTTTCATGAGATTGCTTGCGCTGTGCGAGAGTTCGCACGGCCGAGATACGTCATTCAGCAGGCACTTGTAGCGTTCGCAACGGTCTCCCACAAGATGAAACGGAGTGTGTACACACGTGTATTGATTAGGCACCAAATGCATTTGTTAGATGAGTAAGCTATACGCACAAGGTCGTGCGTATAATTAAACGTCATTGTTAATTGAACAAATGTGGCTGTCTTATAAGTCCTTAGTGCTTTATTCTTTTTACGTGAGTGTTTATTACATCATCTTTTTTTCTCACGATTGAGTGTTTTGTGTTTTTGTTTTTGTTACTTATATGTTCATTATTTAATTTTCTTTGATGAGGGTTTAGTTAAAGATATGATGCACTTGTCATTCTGTAGTCCCGGAAACAGTGGTGACCTTGTCGTGTTCAAGGAGCAGTAATGACGTTTTCATCTTGTATTGCTTCCGGCGAACAATGATGTCTAGGTGTGCGTGTGTGTGTGCGACGTGTTGGTCACAAGCGATGCTTTGGGGACTGAACGAAAAAACAAGGCCAGCCAGTAGCGACTGGGGGACTTTGAACATCACACGGTGCAAGGAAGGACTTCAACGACGAGGCTAGCAAGCAAGCCTGTGTCAAAACTGTTGTGCTCGACCAGAAAGGTGATTCAGGACTGTGACTCTGTGAGCGAGAATCAACGACTTGGGAACTTTCGTATAATTTACAGCTTAATTGTCGCATTCCATCTGTTTTATTTCAATGGGCGTCTTATGCTATTACACGTTTAGTTTATTTTAATGGTTGTCCGTGTGATATCACAGAAGTGCTTGTTTGGAGTTTTGGAGCTTTTATATATAAAACTTCTTTGCAAAGCATATTCCCGGTCGCGTATTTCCGATTGTCTGAACGCCCAACACGGCGAGGGGAAAAAAGAGAGAGAGGAGGACATCCTAGCAAAGATAGACACCCTAGCAACGGCGCTCACGCCGGATTGTCTGCTCGCCAACGAGCGGGAACTTGGATTTCGAATTCGCTCGGCGCGTGTATCACTGGGGAGCTCGTCAACCCACCCCCAACACCCCCGCCTGCGTTCACGCCGCTTCGTGGCGATAGTATGCGGCGACTAATTGAAAAACTGTTAACCCACTTGATAACCCAAGATTAGGAGGCAGTTACCTCGTTTGGATTTGGGAAAAAAGCTAACTATTCGATTCAAGATGAAAGTACATGTTGCGCCGGAACTACAACGAAAATACAATGCGTGTTTTTATCACCTGGTTTTAAAATAAAAAGAAGCTAGGTGATTTCATCTTTTCCGCGAAGCATAAACGTAAACAAGTTTGTTTATATTTACCTCCCAGTAGAAGACCGACTACCTCAATTCCACCTGGACCCTACTCGCGTAAAACATTTTGTGGCATTTTAGATGAGAGGAGTAGTGTGCGTACACACCTTTAATCGACGTTCATGCAGGCGCCCCCGTACCCTTGACTGCGTAGCCCCAGAAAGTTGTCCAGGAGTATAGGAAAGCCCATGCACTTGACTTTTGACGCCATCACACAAGTACAAAACGCGGGCGTAGATTGAGATTGGGCACGAGGTACGCGTCAGCGTCTGGAAGGGACTCGTGTGCAATCAATCTGCCAATGAAAGCTCGGTTTTAAGATCGGACCCAATCGCTGATCTAGCTCTGCCGTAAAGTGGTGACGTTTCACGAAGGTTGAGGAGGAATTTAAAAGGACTTTGCTTGCCCAAAAGGGAGTTCGGCTGTTTCCCTATAAAAATGCCGCATCATCAAAAGCTACGAAGGGGCTTCATGTCAATAATGTTTTGTTCTGAGCATCTCGGTTGCTAACTTAAAAATCACTGTCATGCCAATCATTGCTTCGTATGCAACGTCATCCCTCGTTGGGCTGTAGGCTCCTCTCCGTGGTTTAAACAGTTTCTGGTATCAAACATTTTGCAACATTCGGGAAATCATTGAGAAGATTCGTGGTTGATGCTTTCTAATGCCAGATAGACGAGTGTAGATATTTTGGTGCGGTGCCTATAGATTGCACTCTACTTATTAATAAGCCGCTCATTATTTCAACCAACAAATAGCTGAGTTAGATATGACGATGAAACTGATATACTCAATCTAGCCACTAAACACTGTAAGTTAAAGCAGCCATTCATCAACTTACCTCTGAGAAAAGATATCTGAATTAAAAACTATATATCGTATCGAGCCGCACGGCGCGCAAAATGACATACGCGGCAAACTGGAATCGACGTTATAAAGGGGCGGGCCTTGTTTCGCGCTGTGATTGATGAAATAAAACTCATAAGCAGGACCCTTCCTAAATCACGAGCCACCAAAAGAATCTCCATCCCCCCCCCCCTATTTCCTCCCGGAAAAAAAAAAATATATATTTATATATCCGGCTCCCATTTGCAGCGTCTTTGAACCATCTCGGACTGAAGCTGTCCCACGGCACGGGACCCCGTAGGACCATACACCGGCGACGCTCCGAAACGGACTCGGTCGTACATTTCTGACAGGAGGCTATGATTAATGCCCCCAGTTTTCCGTCGGGACCAAATTCCAAACGCCCGATTTAACGCCCCCCCCCCCCCCTCCCCTCCCCCTCCGCCGCCAGCACGCCGAGAGACCGACTAAGGTGGCACAAAGAAAGTACCGTTCGAGGCCTTCAAACCCCAGAAACGAACAGCGTCTTTTTATATATGTTGCGTGACGCGTTCTGCCGTAGAAAGTTCGACGAATCAAGTTCGATCCTGAGGGACTGGCGGCGGATGGAATGGGTGCCGTGAGACCTGCGATAGTTTCCCGGACGAAGTTCCCGCCAAGAGTTAGCCTAAACATGTGTAACGTCTCCTGTGTGAATTAAGATTATCCTCAATCAAACGTGTATGCCAAACGATCTAAAATTTGTGTCGAAAAGGCCGAATTCACAATTTATTTGATGACAGAGAATGTACTGAAATATTCGTGTTTTTTTTTTTCCTTTTTAGTTGTAGTAATATTTCGTTTCACTTTGAAATAGCGTTTCCAGCAATCGTGTTATGTTGCAATGAGAGTTTAGAAAATAATTAATTGGAAATAAACTGAAGTTTTGTCAATGTGCGGACGGCCAACGTATCGTGGTTTCATTGTGAGATAATATGTTTACTTCGTTAGAACATTATTTTTGTGCGCCTGCTTGTGGATAGGTAATTTTGTATATGACCTCCATTTTTCCTTAATGCAAATTATTTTCTCCAATATTTATTTTAATCAAATGACCCCTTCAGTGTGACATAATTGTAAGGAAGCGAGGCATAAATACTTTTTTTTTTTTATCCTACCCTATTAAACATTCCTTTAACCGAATGTAAATAACATACTCGTTATTGTGTAACCCAGAAAGAGGTCACACGATGCTAGAAACTAGAACTAGATTGCTTTTCCTTCCAATAATATAAACCTGCTGATAGTGGAAATTAAGGCTTTTATTAATTTGTTTTTATGCGTTCCTAATTCTACGTCACCTTGATGAGACCCTGTAGTTCCACGAGCTAGACACACCACTGGAGACAAATTAAAACCAACGCCGACAGGATATCAACGAACAAGTACACTTAAATTTCGCAGCCGTTTGCGTGTGTGTGAGATATATATAGAGAGCCTAGGGTTTTCAAACTGAGCTTTTACCTGGTCGTTCAGGCGCGCACTGGGGGCGCCTTTTATAGGGCCCGTGTTATTCAATGTGCGATCCAAATTTATACCGGTGATTTCGCCTGGTCCGATGGAGTACTTCCATAAATCGGTCGCCGCGCGTGTTTCATTCTGGGAAGCTGTGGGCCAGGACCGGAGCGCCATTATGGATTTTACTTCCCACTGATTCCCACAATGCATAACGTGGCATTATGCCGCGATGAGGCGCTTCGAGTTTCGAAATAAGTCTATTCCGAGCAGCGTGTAAATCAGATATCTTCTCCCGAACAGCGCGAAACCTCCGCCTCCACGTTTAGCGAAACAAGCCGGAAGCTAGTTCGACGTGAGCACGTGAATTCCTATTCTGCCGAGCGTGACCGGGTTGCACCTGCTCCCGCTATTATCCCCGACAGCTTCAGAAACGCAGGGCGTATCGAGTCCTCGGCACCTAATTATCGCTCGACAGCCAATGGGATTGCAGCGTTTGGCGATAACAACGCCGAAGAACCAAACGCAAAGCGAGAAGCATCAGCATAACAAGCCACGCCCCGCTTTTCTTAAGTTTAAGCGACTATAGACAACAGCACGTGCACAAGGTCGTCAAGCGATTCCGGATTGATGGATGGACGAGGCTGAACCCTTTGAACCGGGGCGGCGGATTGCGCCACCTAGCCGGCATATCGTATCCTGTCGCCCCCTTCTCGAAGGAAATCTCGTACTTTCCTGGAGCCGAACGCTGCAAGAACCTTGTGGGTCGCGTGAACTGAGACGGATTCAGCCCACTCTTTCAAGAAATTTCGTAAACCTCACCACGAACCTCTAATGGCTCCAGCTTTGCCCGAGCAACGCGCGCAGTGATCCAGTTGAGGGGTCACTGTGTGCGTTTGCGATAGAGTTGGGTCAAGCGACGTGGTGTGAGTGTTTGCTCTAGTATACGTGTCTGCGGACATGCGAAATCCGCGCGTTCGAGAGGAGAGCCAAAACGCTCCGTTTTATGGCGTCTGGAGGAGCTATAGATATTGTCCGTCTGGGGAACGCGAGACGTGGTTCGAGTCCCCGAGCGTCGAGCACGTACGGTCAATCAGTGTTCGCGTTGAACGCCCGCTCTTGAGCGTCCGCGCTTATCTGGACACCGGAGTTTCTAATTGATTTAGATAATTTTTGATATTTCGAAACGGCTTGCGAGCAGAGATGTAGTACTACGGTGCACGGAACGTGACTGCGACCTCTGTGTTTAATCCATGACATTCAGAAGAAAAGGTCCGCGCATTACGTCACTCTCAGTAGATCACCGACCCGCCCCATTCGGCAAACACGCTAAAGCTTAACGAGGGATACCGCAAAGCGGCAGAGGTCTCCGTCTTTGCGTCCCCGCGTGCTAGCGTCGCGCTCGATTGTGAGACGCTGCGAGACGCACTGGCGACGATGCGCCTCCTGCGCCGAAGCTCTGGTCAAACTGTGGCGCCCTCACTTTGGGTAGCACAAGAATGGTGCCTGGAACGCGTCTCCGACTGGTTTGTTTACCTCGTCCAAAAAAGTGGTCCCTCGGTTTCCGCCTGATGACGTCATAGGAGTTTCATGCTTTCGCCGGTCGCGATCCTGCCGGTGTCCCAGCAGCTACGGTATACAAATGGCAGACGCCTGTTCTGCTGCAGGTCGCTCTCCGTTGTGACAGTCCACGGAAGCTACAGCAGCCGGAAGTTGGGACGCCCGGGACACCGTGACGACAGCGACGCTGCCGTTCTTTCCTGCTTTTCGCCATCATTTCTACGACCAACCACCAGGATCGAAACAGGCAACAGCATAATACTCCGGCTTGTGTGACGTCATTTGTTGCCACTTCAGGACCACTTTGGATGTATGGGCGGGATAGGACGCTAAACACACCAGTCGGAGACACGATCCAGGCATCATAGTACAAGCTCACCGATTAGGCCTGAGATTTCTTTTTTTTTTTCTGTGTAGTGCTGAAGAACATAAAAACACCTTTGAAGTTGCAAAAGCGGCTAGATTCAACGCCGTAAAACAACTGAAAGTGCCAGATGCATGCCATTACCGCGAGGGTGCGCGTCTCGTATATCTGAGATGTGACGTCACAAGATCTAGCGTCCCGACGCCCCTTCGTTTTCTTTATTTTTGTTGTTTTACTTTGGATCGCGTGAAACGGCGTCTCTTGGCTCACGCTCTTTAACGTCTTAAGAAAGGCCGGTTCAGACACTTGCGTTTGAGTGCGTTTGACTGCGTTGCGTCGAGAACCGAAAGCGAGTCACCGGCACATCTGTGCTTCCTATGAACCGTGGACTCCAATTCAAGGAATACTCTTGGCACGCGATATACGCAGCAGGGATGTCCTGGTTTGTCGCTACCGCAACGCAGTCAAAGGCAGTCAAACGCAACTGTCTGAACCAGGCTTTAGCTTTAGCCTGTGCTTTGACGGCGTTCCAATACGTGAGCGGCGTTTGGCGACTTCGGCTTCCTTAGGAAATTTAGTTTAGTTGTTGATAAACGACGATGATCTGCAAGCATGTCTAAGCATGGTTCTGAAAACAACAGTCTGGGGGTTTAAGAGTTGTGCTTACACAGGCTCGCACCTCATTGTCGTCGTTTGTCAACAGTGAAACGAAATTTCTTGAGGAACCCGAAATTGCCAAACGCCGCTCACCCATGCTTGTCCTTTCTTTACGTGAGCAAGCACGCTTCTACATTGTGTCACAAAAAAAAAAAGTTCAGTTTTTTTGTTTGTTTTTTTTGCCGCAAAAATAAACTAGGCATCGCCGAACGCTCATTCTCCACCCAAAGGTAGCGTTAGAGGTCACAACCAGATGCCAAAGTTTCAGGCCGATCCGATAGCTCATTGAAAGTTATAAGTGATTTTATGAAAAGTTCAATGGAAAAATGGCGGCCTGACGGAGTTTTTGAATACATGGGGCTCTATGGCACCAGAAACCGAAAACGGGCAAAAATGGGCTTCATTTTCCCATTTAAATTTTTGAGAAAATCTCTTATAACTTTTGCATAAGGTGTCGTTCGGGCTGAAACTTTGACATCTGGTTGTGACCTCTAGCGCTACGTTTGGGTGGAGAATGAGCGTTAGATGATGCGAAGTTTATTTTTGCGGTACAAAAACCCTGTAATTTTTTTTTTTGCGACACCCTGTACACGTGTGACATTTTGAGACGCTCATGTTTTCACTGCCCAAAACAAGTCCTAACAAGTTCCTTTTTATAGCGCCCCCTGTGCAACGAGGCAGGCCCATTGTGGACACGATCCTGTAATGTAGGCTTCAGTGTGTGCGAGACGCCACCATAAAGGCAGCCTTGCAGCGTTTGCTCGTGCAGAAACCACGTTCAAATGCTATCGTCTGTAGGCGTCTGTTCATGCGCCTAAAAAAAACAAAATAAAACCAACTTAAAAAAGTACAACCCGCTGGCATTAGCGTTGTATAAAAAATGCCAAGAATTATTTTTCAGATGCTTTGTTCGTGTTTTTTTTTTTTTTCATTGCGCCTTTCAACAACGTGAGGGAGCGTAAAAAAAAGGCAATCGAAACGGGATCTAAAATAGTCAATTGTGCTCGCGAGGGTGGGCGCTGCTAAAAAAAACTTGAGAGCTACAGACCCATTACCATCGAGGTGTCTTTGAAGTGGCAACGAAATTGCGTCACAGCAACTGGCATCCCATGCGATCGGTTGTCGCGATCTACGGAGTATCGGTATAATGCCTGAGTTCCACTAGAGCCTCTAGCAGAAAAAAAAAAAAAACGACAGCGACGAGCCTCAAAACAAGATTCTTTCGCGATTTTACAGGATTTGTAGAATAAAGGAAGCTGTTCTCAAAATACTACCATCATGCACGCGAGGGTATCTTTGGCAGGCTCGCAATCACACTCGTGCTTACTTCACGAGCACCAAACGACTAAACCGCCAGCAAAAGGTACTACTACCACTGCGAGCATGCTGAATGTGTTGGACGGCTCGTGCGTGTCAGTTATGTTGTTTCTGTCGCGGTAGCGGTGACTCGGGCGTAAATGCGAAATCACGCTGTTTGTGTTGTTACTCTGAAGCGTAGCTTATTTAGTGGCACTAGTTTGATGTATGAGCAGCCACGCGTACAAAGACGAAAACCCGAGGACAAAGCATTCGAGCAACAAAGGCCGACCGCTTCGTGCCCGAGATTCTTGGCTCTAAAAAGGTCGCGAACACTCGCTTTTGGTTATACGGGAATAGATAACTAAAGGCAAAGTCGCATGAACCTCCGGATAGTGTAGAAGAGAAGCTCGCGAAGCAGCGTGGCTCGAATGAATAATTATTTAACGTTAACCCATCCAGAAAGAAAACAACCAGGTACGCTACCTTTCTATATTTCTCGACCTCTGTGCACGTTCGTTCTTTCCCTTTATCTCCCTCGTCCGTGCGACGTTTCCAAGTAGAACGGAAAAAAAATTACCTCATCATACTGCGTCGACGAAACGAGAAAACATAATGAAAAAAAAAAAAACATGGCCGTTGTAAAGGACGCCGCACCTTTGGCTTCCCATTTATCCTCATTCCAAGGAGTCCGTGGCTGAGTACAGTTTGGTGTCGCAGTTTATCCTACTAATGTCCGTGCCTAATGTCAGTGTCCCTAATCATTCCGAACAAACTGTTCTCCCATGCTCGTGTTTTGTTCCGGGCTTGATTTTATTTGTGTATTTCTTCTTCTCAGTCTCTCTTCCTTATTATGCCCAAGAAACTCGCAGCCGGAAGGTGTTTTTATTTCTTCTTGTTTCTTCTCGACTGTAGCGTCGTTATACGGAGATTGATTCGAACGAATTGTGTGAAGCGACAAAGTGAAACGTTCTTCGAAACCATTTGACACCACCAGCGCTTCCATTCCTTTTACGGAATCTGGCAAAGATAGAGATACACGATTCTCGGTGGGATGACACGTGGAGCTCAAGGCGGAAACGGCAGCGCATGTGAGGAATGATGCCAACCCGGAGCCGGGCGGGTGAGGAAGCGCCACCAAAAACTCGGAAAGGTGAGGCGCGGTCGTTTCGATTCCGAGAACGGTTTGTCAAGTGTCTTATGCATGGCGTTTCGTATTCTTTCTTTCTTTATCTTCTTTTCATAATAAAACGAAGAACGTTCTTTTTTTTTTTCCTTCGGGAATACATTTAGATGGCGTTTGAAAGAGCGACGTTGGTATGCTCCAAAAGTAAAACCCCATTTCAGCCACGTAACTTATATTCTAAAGTTCATAGATTGCAAGATATATAGATGCGGATAGGTATGTATGTGTAGAATACAACTCAAGAAGGCTGGTGTGCTGGTGTACTCTTCGCACAATGAAAAAAACTGCTGAGACTAGGGGCATAATAAAACTCAATCACGTACCACTCACGATCTTACCCGGTGCAAATGATTTTGATGTGGCAAATCAATCTTGTACAGATACATACAAAATAAAACAAAAAGTGTAGCAAACGTTTTCGTTTAAGTATTAACAAAGGAAGAAAAAAAGACTAAAGGAGAGTCACGTGGAAGACAAACCCTGATACAGATACTGTAAAAGATGATGACCGTTACGCATTTGTGGTGCAGGTTCATTTTACTTTGGAGCTGTGTTTTTTGAAAAGTTCTTAAATAATATATAAACATTACGTGACACGTTTCTTTTCTTTATGTTCGCTTGCAGTGAATTAACTTACTCCTACCCATATTCGTATTTTTAAGGGAAACCAGGGAAAAATACCAATTCACTGAAACATCCATGTCAATCAAAGGCAAAACGTTCCCAATTAAGATACGAAATAATAATTTTAGACACCTTTCTTAAACCGTTTCGCTTTTTACTCACACTAGAAACATATTTCACAACAAAAACGATAGTGCAACATCAGTTTGTTTGTTTTTTTGCGATATGCAATGTAAAGAAAACATGCCATTAAATTCCACCGCCACGATTGCTGCACTTAGAAGTGCCAGTGCTTTCGCACTTCTACTTCGGTAACTGAGTAGCGGCTTCAAGTTTGAGGAGCATCGTACATCGTAGCGTCAATCTAGAATCTTGAACCACAAATCTATACGAGTCATTTCCTTGAAAATAATGCACCCTTTTCAAAAGTGAGCGCGCCACCTAGTAGCCGATGCTTCAAGTATCCGAGTCGTCAGCGCGAAAACTCAAAACCAATCACGCTCCGTACCGAAAACAAAAATGGCGACCACCAATGTTGCTTGTTAAAAAGGGTTTGTCGTGTCGTAAAAGCTTGGAAACGGACGAAATTTAAATAAACGTCACCAAAAATGCTTTCGATTTCTCTGTTAATAGACACGTCCGTCACACTTAGCCCAATACCTAATCGAGAAGAGGAGGACAACCGAACTCATTCCGATCAATCCGCGAACGCCCGTCGTTCGAAAAATCACGGTAAATCACGCACCAACGCCAGGCCGAATTTCTCCGACGACAAACAAATCTGGAAAAAAAATAACGAATTCCAGGTATCGGACAGGTTGCTCAAGTCACGTCACCGCCTTACCCCCACCTCCACGTGGGTACTGCTCACGCTCCGGACTTTGAGCACCTCGCGCCGAATCTCAGACAAAGTGGTCCACGAGCCGCCAAATACGGCTACGGCGAGACATCCCGTGCACAACTGTCTCCCGGCCAGAGAGTCCCCTTTTTTCAATTTATATGCAAATGCGGCCCACGGTTCGATCTCTTCCGCCTCACCTCGAGATTGGAGAAGCTCGCACGCCAGGAACGCGGAGGAGGGGTGTAGGCGGAGTCATTAGCGAAACTTCGAGACACAATAGACGTCCGTACTCTCTACCAACGACGCGAAGAACCTTGAGAGAGAGAGAGAGAGAGAGGATGCGCGGACGCGGAGAGACGATTCCCCAAAAGGGGAACCTGTAGTGTGCCTACATTAGAGAGCGTTTTCAACTTCTCGATCGGGATCATCCGGATTATTTGCAACGCGAGCTGCGAGAAGGCGACGATCGCGTTGATAGTCTGTAAGCAACGCCCTCCTAGATAAGAAGACTGAATTTTCCTGCGTCACCACCACCGTATGCATGGCTCATATTTGACACGACTGTGACGTCATCGTTCGGTTTGAACTCGTGTTCTCGCTGATTGAACGCGAGTTTTATCCCGCCGCTGAAGCCGCCTTCGTGTTAAATCAGCGCGCTGAGGTGGTCTCTCTTAGTGACGCAGACGAATTAAGTACTAAGGCTTTTTTTTTTATCTGAGTGGTGTTGCTGGGGCAAAAGGCCGGGTGTGCATCCCGGCCGAGGTGCCGGCCATCTGACGAAGGCTTCCTGCGAAGGAGGCGCCGTGAAACCGAGATTCTAGGTGCAAGCTAAAAAAAGGTCCCCATGGTGGTCAAAATAGATCCTTAGTCCCCCGCGGGTGGAGGAAGGTGTCAGATACTTTTCGTTGTTTCTCACGCTTAAAGCCCCCAAATTCGATTTTGCGATCGCATGGATTACGTTCAAATGCGAGCTGCGAGAAAGTAACTAAAGCGTTGGCCGTTTGCTAGCCTCTTCGCCTCTCCAACCCGCGTTACTCCCCGCCAGGCAAGAACGGAACGCAAGCGCACCTGCGACCTATCGGTGCAGAAGGCGTCCGTCGTTAAATTGCGGGCACCCTCTGTGGTTTGCTTTACCTCCTCTCTTAAATCTGGGCACTCCGGGGAAACCGGCTAAGGAGGATCCCTATGCCCCCCTACGTTCGAGTCTGCGAAGCGAGTGAGCGCAGTGTGCGTGTGTGTGAACGAGGGACGAGAATTCTGAATTACGTGGTTGGTTTGGTCAAGATATCATATTGGGGCGAATATTGCGGCGAGCCTTTTGTGCGAGCCAGCGAGAAACCGATGGTGCTGCTTCGCGCCATCGTCGGTAAACAGGGCGCGGAACTAGGCAGTTCTCGAAGTGGGAGCGCTGCGTAAACATTGGGGACCCCATCCTCCTGATTTAAGAGGGCTGGCGCGCTTTTGGCCGTTGGTGAGATGAGAGTCGTTCACGGAACAGAGTGCTGTCGAGGAAGTAATTAGAATGAAAAAAGGTGCTAGTGATCCTATTTAATTTTACATTTTTGGCAGTGATAGAGTTTAGAGAAAATAAATGCATCATTATCTTAGTTTACTAGATGTCGCTTTTGTTCTCGCAACCCCAAAAATAAAACTTCGGTTTGAGAAAAAAAGTAAAAAAAAAAAAGAATAAATGAGAAATGGGACGCCAATGAATTTTTTATGCGGTTTTGGGTGTGTTTGCTTCGAACGGACAAACTGGTCATCGTCCCCGGCTGATCTAAACCCTGCTGTCTTAGGTAATGTCATTACCTAAAATAACGAGCACACTACAAAAAACATGTAGATCTTTATCTCGGCTCAAATTTGATAAAAATATTTATTGGGCATGTGGCACCAGTTTATGTCCATAAATCGGCACGGGATATATCCATAACAATATGGCATTAAAAAAAGATCGCATCAAAAAGTTGTGTTATAACTGTATTGTCCGCCTAAAATATGTCTATATATATATATTCTATGCTTATTCTTGGGAATATTTTAGGTACTTTTTGTTTAAGAATATACCCAGCTTAGCTCTAATTCATTAAGACAACTTTTCTACACAGCGGAGAAAACTAATCAATTTCACACGTCTCTCAGTAATACGTGAAATTCACAACCCCTGGAGGTTCCCACATATAAAATAAAAAAATGTTCAAACATATTTAATACAATGGTAGTTCCTGTAGGCTCCATCTGACTCCAGTTATAGGCCCCACCAGGATTTCGCCTTTGAATCAGTTTATCCCAATCCTTGTGATCAATTTTTATACTCATTTTCTCGATCGTAAAAATAGTATGCCAAAATCTACCTTACGCAATCGAACTACAGTAGTCTCATCTTTATAAACACGGTGTGATGGCCGAAACTATCTGGCTATTTGTGAGGTGAAGTGTCTTATACTTAATTACAACATGAGATCAGCAAAAAAAGATCCACACTCAGTCCTAGAGAGAAGGAGTCTCATCAAGCCACTCAGTATAGACTCACCGCTTTTCTTTGTTGCATAAAAGGAGGGATATAGGTCATCACCTTTTTCTTATTTTTATTATGGCGACTTCAAACAAAAGCCTCCTCTAATAATCGCAGCTCTAGTCGAGTTCTTTTCTTCTTTTTTTTTAGGGAGGTGGAGAGGAGTCTTTTCTGAGGTTCTTATAGTCTCTATAGAGATAACGTATCAACGTTACAAGTATGTGGTGCGTTCTTGTAACTTAAAATCTTCAGTAGAAAATCCGCCCACAAAAGTCAAGGTTTCGCCCTACAAAACATGAATTCTGAGTCATTGGCAATGCCGGCCTACGGCAGGATGCCATAACGCGGAACGCCTAAAAAAGATCGATCCCAGAATTCTATAGGTTATAATATGCTACATTCAGGGCAGTTCCAGACACACGTGTTTCGTGAATTCGGAGGCAGATCATGAGCTGCAAAAGAGTATGGTATGCAAATGTATTCTCGTGTTTCGGCAGCGCTGGCGAAATGAGTTACGTAAAACTGGTTTCCCCACTCTAATACACATTGTGCGGAGAAGCCAACCTCCTGTATAGAACGAACGTCGCGGTGAGAATGACCTTTTCGCAAAACCAAAAGCTGTCTTCCCCGCTATAATCTTCATAGTGCGGAGAAGCCGACACACTGCAAGCAAGTGTCAATTTTTATTCTCACTTCTATCCGATTGGTTAGAGACACCACGGGCCGACGAAACCATTTCGCCACCGAAAACTTACCCCCTGAGATTGCGTTCTGCGTATTGTTGGGCGCCGTTACCAGATTATGTGGGATTCTCTGAACTAGCTGAGAGGATTTGTGGCGTTCGCCATTGTCTATTTGAAAGAAACAAAAGGAATGACTTTCACGTGCCTCCCCCTTTGTTTTTCTCCTTGATCCTTTGTCAGTTAATCTGAAGTCACCTTGGTCTTGGGTAGAAGACGTCAAAATGAGTCCTCCACGTGGAGAGATAAGTGAACTAAATAAATATTCCGGGACACACTGCCACTGCATGTTCTATTTCCGGAGAAGCATTCCCTTCTCGTGGGACAATCTTCCGAGGAGTTGAACGGGCCTAGAAAAATATGTATTAAAAATTTATCTGCCAGTGCCAGGGATAGCTTTCAGCTAGCTGCGATAGGTAATGACGTAGACTCCTTGATCAGCACATTTGAAGGCTTGGACCCCGTTTCCGGATCTCTCACTGTGTTCGAGGTCAGAGTTAAACGAAGGTTAAATCCACGCTTTATATAACCATTTGCTTTACATACAAGAACGGTATTATCTGAAGCCACGCGCTCCCCCCAATATCTCTCGCCAATGTCTCTCATTATAGAAAATATAACTCTTGAAATGTTGACCAACCAGCGAGTCACAAATAAAAATATATAAAAAAGGTCACTTGCGGTGACAGTAGCACTGAGCAAAGGTTTGCGGTGACGCACTCAACGTTAATAATCGTGTTAAACGACTTCACTATTTTTAACACAACTCAAATTTGTTGTTTGCATTAACGATCTATTTTGGCATTATAACGGATTTTGTTTTGTTTATGAACAAAGCAAAACAAAATATTAAGATACATTTTATATAAGATAGAATGATTATATTATTCGAATTATTTTTAACAACATTGAAAGCTCATATCCTTCGCCCGGATGTCATTTATTTTCCGTAGCTTTAAACATTAAAGAGACACAGCTGTTTCCTTGTTGTTTAGGGAAATGTAATTTTGTTTCAGTTTTTAGCAAACACACGAAGCCGCTGTTCTTCAAGTTTTATTGACACCAAAAGTTAAACGTACCTTTTTATTACTTCCCACAAGCGTGTAGCTTCTAAAAAAAAAGACCATCAAACAAAGCGCTCATTTTATTTATTTATATCTTCACAGCGCGATGTAGCGTTTCGTCGAGTCTATGTCCCCTTTGGCAAAGAAAAGTAATGCCCGTCGTTTGGCTTCTTTTTTTTTTCCGTGGATCGAACTGCGAACGACTTTTGCCCCTAGGCAGTGTCATTACGGGCGCGCATTAAGCCGGTCGTTTGTCCTTGCTCAAATTCAATAGCCATAAACCATAGAACCCGCGCATAAATGAAAACGTTTAAGGGAAGTGCATTAAGCCCGGCTCGATGACTGCTCATCTGTGCTTGAAGGGGTGGAAGCGTAAAGCCTTACTTGCCGAGCAAAACAAAACAAAAAGGCCTGCCGTCCAATGTTCGTCCGCCTTGATGGTGATCATTTCCTCGCATATTTTAGATTATTGGTCGGAGGGACACCGTAATATATCTGGTGGTAGAAAATTTACATGAATTTTTAAGCGTATCTAGCATTAATCTCTATTGTAGTAGGCTGAATCACGGATCGGGAGCCTGTCGGTAGCACCACCGGCGGCCATTACTTGACACCAGGCAATACACGCAAGTCTGGAAGAAACAAACAAAAGTAGGAATATTGAAGCTTGTGCGCTGTGCTCGAAGGCGAGTATTTTATGATGTTCTGTGATCATTATATCGGATGTTTGGAAATCGAATCGGCATTTGTCAAGCGTTCGAACGCCGTTTAAGAAAAAATTAAACGTGCCGGAGCACCCACGGCTGAGCTGGCAAGCATGCTTTCTTAGTGGAGTAAACAAGGGAACTTGCCGTAAATAAGACCACCCTCGGGGAAGCCCAAGAGTTGATGAATGTCGAAAAGGGTCAATGTTTATTTGTTTATGTATTTATTTTATTTATTCAAAATACCCCTAAAAACCCTCTGTATGAGGGTATTACATGGGGGGTTGGGGGGGGGGGGGGGCAAGCAAATATAGTACACAGATAGAACACAAAAATGATACAAAGACAATATAAGAACAAGGAATAAAAATACCCTAAGTATTAGTATAACTACGCACGAGCTCTTGAAAGTTAGGCGTATCTAGTTCAGTTGCAATGCGAGCCGGTAGGTTATTCCAGTCGATTATGGTCCGTGGTATGAATGATCGTGCTTAACTAGATGAGTGGCATGTGATGCGCGCTACTTTGAATGAATGATCGCGACGAAAACAATTATGGATGGTATTTTAAAAAAAATCGTCGTGAAGCGATGCATTGTGATAGAGCTTTTTAAATGATGACAGGCGGGCATGTTTACGGTGACGTGACAGGTCATGCAATTCAGCTTGATTTTTTAATGCGGTGACACTGTAAAATGAAGAGTAGTCAGAGCAAATGAAACGCGCAGCACGGTTTTGCAGGGACTCGATGTTATTTATAATGTAGGTTTGCTCAGGATCCCATATGGCAGAAGCATACTCAATTTTGGGGGGGATTAGACTGATATAAGCTCGTTTACGTAAGTGAGCGGGTGCTTGTTTAAGATTGTGCTTTATGAATCTAAGGAAACGGCTATCGGAGGCAAGGGTGAGATCACTGTGGTAGTGCGAGGACAAATCAGACTGAAAGTGGACACCCAGGTACTTATAGGTAGAAGTGAGTTCGACAGTATTATTATTAAGAAGGTAAGAAGTTGCAGTCTGAGAGGAGCTTTTGGTAAACGACATATGTTTTGTTTTGTTGTGGTTGAGGGTCATTAGCCACAAAGAACACCACGTGGTTAACTGGTCCAGGTCTGATTGGAGAGCTTGGCGATAGGTGTCAGAAGAGATGTTACGGTAGATGACACAGTCGTCAGCAAAAAGGCGGACATTAGATGAAACGCAAGTAGGTAGGTCATTAATGTATATGAGAAAAAGTAATGGACCCAGCACGCTACCCTGGAAAACTCCAGATGTCACTTGGGCAAAAGAGGAGTTGGAGTTGTTAAGGGAAGTGAACTGAAGTCTATTTGAGAAAAGAGACTTTTATTCATGAGAGAACATTAGAATGAATGTTAAGCTGTGCAAGTTTTAGTAAAATCCTGTGATGGGGAACGCGATCAAAAGCCTTCGAGAAGTCGAGAAAAAATGTATCAACTTGTAAACCAGCATCAAGAGATGTATGTAAGTCGTGAACGAAACCGGCAAGTTGAGTGTCACATGAGGGACACTCAACTTGACAGCGGCTTTCCGGGAGTGAGCAAATTCAGCGTAGCAAAGCCTTCAAGCTTGTCGTCTGCTAAACCCAACTCATCGAAACCGCCACAGACTCCGCGGTCACTCTAGGTGACTCTTGTCTCATTGAGCTGCACTACATTTTTCGCCCAGCGGAGTCACTCTCAACCACAAAACTGTGAGGGCTGTCAGTTTTAATGTCTGTGCACAAGCTATTTGGCTGGCTTCCCGAACAAACCAAGACGTTTCAGTGCCGACAACAGCTTAGAAGCGGGGGAAATGACACTTTTCTTCGTTTTCCCCAAAGAGTCTTATGCATTAGCTGGTGTCAAGTGATGGCTTCCGGGGGTGCCACCCGACCCTAACAAGACAAGCCTCGATCTGCGATCCAGCCTACTACAATAGAGATCAGTGGTATCTACACCCCATTTTAACTTTTTTTTTCTTTTTTTTCGCGCAGCGTTATTGGAGGAAACGGCTCGATCGCGCCATGTAACATGTTACTTTTATTTTATGCACGAGTGATCGTACGAACAATTAATGTGACTCAGACCGGCTTTAGCATCCGTGCTTTTAATTAACGAAGCATTCATCAATTTCTAAATAAAACAAAAAATTAATGTCTAAAATATAACATAACCAAGGTCTGTTACTGCGTCGAGTCGCCGCATGCTTGTGCCTTCTATGCCATTTCGTACTTCTCGAGTCACATTCCAAAAGTTACAGCGCCCAAATCGCAATATTGGGAACAAGCCTAGAAAAAACAGTCTCGTATTTTGTATGAGCGAATCGCCTCTCCGGCTCAGTCATCGACAGTCTCGCCCTGCCCGTGACTTGGATCTTCCTTGGGTCCTGCTAAAATCTCCTAAAAACGCCTCTGACTGGTTTTTCTAAGTCATAATCCTCCGTGCATCGCAATTATACCTAGATATCGACAAACAGCGTCACATATTACACAGCGGCAATGCTACGCGTTGTCGAGATCCTGGCGGACGGCAGCAGAAACGCCGGCGAAAAACACCAGTGGCAGCATGTGTTCACGGATTTTTTTTTTTTGTTTGGTCTGAGGTCGACGCTTTGATCTAATAAAGCAAACTGCTTTAATTGTCTGACATCGGGTACAAAATTGTGAACGTCGTTCGGGAGCCGTTTAATCTTTCTCCTCCTCGTCGTAGTGCCCAGCTCGTGATCAAGCGACCGTGGTCCCTCAGTCCAATGCTTTGGTCGCGTACTTGCTCCCTTTTTCCGCTGTCCTCGCGCGCTCTGAATAGTTCCAACATGTGTCGCTTCCGTCGCAACGTCCCAGTCAGTGGAGGCTTGAGTTTCCGTGGACTGGTCGGCTGCGGATCAAGCTACAGTAGAACAAGTGTCCGCCGCTTCCAGCTCAGCTGTTGTACTACCACCGCCAGGATCGCGGTGGTCCACTGCGTTACGGAATTGTGACGTCATAAGCCGGGAATCTAGGGGACTAAAAAATACGTGGGAAGCACACCAGTCAAGGACACCATCTAGGTAAAAGTGGTCCTTCCTTGCGCCATCAGACGACACCAAACAAAAAATAGAATATTTCTTACCCGGAAAACTTCAAAGAGCTCGATTTGTCTTCGTCCTTTGAGTCACGCTTGACGCGCTGTCCACGGAAGGTGGTACGTGTACTAATCTAATTTTTTTAAGAGGAGAGAAGCGGGGGGCGGAGGTGGGGGGAGGGGGGGGGGCGGCAACAAAGTATCCTTTAATTACGGCTTCGCTTTCATCTCGTCCAAATGCGCGGTTCCTGCGGGTTGTGGAAACACGGCACTCAAGAGGGCCAAACTTTCGGATTTAATTACGACCCGCACTCGCCCAAACTATGGCTGCTTCAATGACGGTTTACCGTGCCTTCGTTGTAGGTTGTGGGCACCCTGGCGGCTCCACAGCCCAGTTGCCCGACTGCGAGGCAAAGGTGCCGAACTTTTCCCGCGTGGCGGCGACGTCACGCCATCCACGCGCACATCGCGTGCGCCGCCTTGATAAGGCAGATCAGAGGCGGCGCACGGGGAGTCGCTGCCTGGACTCCGGCACCGTTGGTAGCAATGTTAATCGTCTTGTCCACGTCCCATTAAATGTAGTTTCTTGTTGTTGAAACCGTTGGCTCCGTGTTATTCCTCCGGGTCGGGTATGCAGCAAGGCAAACCGACCACAATGGCGCCCAACCGTGGTATGCTACCCACTCGCAGGAATTTCACGGGGCTTGGTTTCTTCTTTCGGTAAGCCTTTTTCCTATTCCCCGTGTTTCCTATCGTCGTTCCGTGCCTCCGTCACGTCCGAGTTTGTTGTATTGGCGTGTGTCTGACTGTTTGTTTTTGTGACCGCGGCAATAGTTTTGCGCGCTTGTTTTGGTTTTTGCGGGGCGTTTTCTTTTTTTTTTCGCTTGTGTTGCGCTTGTGTTGGGTTTTGGGGGGCGTTTCCTTTTTGTGCTTGCAGGAATGCTCACGCGGGAGCAGGAAGCCGCGATGGCCGCTGCGGCACAAATGAACCTGCTCACGAAGGTCACGGAGATGTGCGACTCCGTGATGCAGCGCCTGGCCCACGCGCCTGGGCAGCAGGAGACTCCACCGCGAGAGCCCCGGCCACACTTGACTGTTCCGGTCTACACGGGGTACGACGACGTCAAGTCCGTGGCAGACTTCCTGGGCGAGCTGCAGACGTACCACCTTGCCTCTGGTGCCTCCTGAAGCCTTCATCGTGGAGCCGGATTGTCCCGCTGGCGTTGCAAGCCAGCGCCAGGTGCTGGTTGGGGTCGCAGGCCGCCTTCACCAGCCTGGCGGACTTCCAGACAAGGCTTCGAGAAGAGTTCCTGCCTGCAGGCTACGCAACGCAGATTCTCCGAGAGCTCGAGGCAAGGACGCAGCACCCGGATGAAAGTCTGGTCCGGTACGTTCGGGTCATGCAAGAGCTCTTCAAGAGGGCGGACCCGAAGTCACCGGAGTCGGACAGAGTAGCTCGGGTCAGAAGACAGTGTCACCCAAGGTACCACGTCTACCTCATCAACCGCACCTTTGAGACCCTTGAAGAGCTAGCCCGGGGCGCCCGCCTCATCGAGGAAGCTCTTCATGCCGAGCGGAACTACGTGCTGCCGCCACCAGCCAAGTACGCGCTCGAACCGGCATGCGCATGGCGGGGCCCCGAGGCCTCCACGCAAGTGGACTGTCCGAACGAGACCTCCCTTCCCCACCACGTCAACCAGGAGAGTTGGCGTGGCATGCATGGTGATCTCCCGTGCGGGATAAGCGTATGTTTGCCTAACTCTCCCCGAGAGGTCCCCGGAGGTCACAGCGAGGCCCGTGAGGGTTTCGGGCGGGGGTCGCCACGACAGGTGGGAGGTCGTGTGCCGTGCCCTATCGTAAGCTGGGGCCCAACGGAGATCACCACCCAAGCGAACCATCTTCATCAGTCTGCTCCTGCAAGTGCTGGCGCAAGCTGGCACGGTGCGGTCGCAAACCCGCAGCCCAGCAGCATTGACCCCCGCTGCAACGGAACAAGCCCTCCCCACAACAGCCAGTCGCAAGCCTGGTGGAGGCCCTCCCATAGTGGTTCCTTATCCGATCACTGGAGGCGGTCCGACGGGCACCTCGGTGCGGGTGGCCTAAGCAGGCAACTGTCGTCGGACTGCTGCTACCACTGCGAGCAGCCCGGCCATCACCGAAACCAGTGTCCAAGGCTTCTGGACACTACAAACAAGAGGTGGCACGAGACGGCGGCAAAGGGCCGGAACCAGAACAACCAGGGAAACTACTACGGCCGGCGACGCTGAAACCAGACAGCCACTCGCCGACGGCCGTTACAGTCCCTGGGAGCAGTGAGGCCGCGGCACAGATTCCATCGGTATGTCGAATCCAGCCCGAGCCTAACATCATTGAACCGCGCATGACAATTTCACTGCTCGATTTTCCCATTGCCGCACTTTTGGATTCTGGGGCCGCTATCTCGCTCATAGGGGATTTCGTTTTCGAACTCTGCAAAGCAAAAAAGATAAGCCTCCGGGAGTGCGAAACCCATTTGCAGCTAGCTTCTGGTACAGCGATAACAGCTGGAGGAGCCGTGAGGCTGCAGATTCGGTTTAATGGAAAGAAGAGGCGTCAGCGATTTCTCTATCTGCCAGGACTCGTGGTACCTGTGATCTTGGGCCGAGATTTCATTACAGGCGAAAGCATGACACTCGACTTTTCTGGTGGCGGATACCGGCTGGGACAACAACCGGAGCTGACTCCGTTTACCAGACGGGAGGACTGCATCCGTAACCTGCCCACGGCAGCCGACGTCACTGTTGTGCCGGACGTCTTGCCCGCCGGCGTTCGAGAATCGTTGCGAAAGTGCCCCGCAAGCAGCCAGCAGAAGCAGGAGCTGCAAGCCGTCCTGGAGTCTTTCTCACCGATGTTCACGGAAACACCTGGAAAGACTGACATCCTGCTGCACCGCATTGAAACCGGTGACGCGCCTCCTCGGAGGTGCAACCCTCGACCGATCAGCGTCCACAAAAGGGCACTCCTTGATGCGGCGCTCGAGGAAATGATCGACACCGGTTCAGTACGTGAGTCGAAGAGCCCCTGGGCGTTCCCCGTTGTTCTCGCTCCGAAGAAAGACGGAACAGCCAGACTCTGTGTGGATTACAGGCGGCTTAACGATGTGTCCGTACGAGACAGCTACCCTTTCCCCAGCATTTCCTCCGTGATGTACGCGCTCGGTAACGCGACCGTGTTTACAACGCTGGATTGCAGTCGCGGGTTTCTTCAGATCGAGATTCACCCATCAGACGTTCCAAAAACTGCTTTCATCTGCCACAGAGGGTTGTTCGAGTTCACCCGACTGCCGTTTGGCTTGTCTAACTCTCCAGCCAGTTTTCAACGCCTAATGGATGTTGTACTTGGAAACACGAAGTACGAATTTGCCATGGCATACATGGATGACGTGGTTGTTTTCTCGAGAACTATTGAGGAGCATGTCGAGCACCTTCGCATTGTCCTTGAGCGAATGCGCAATGCTGGGCTCACGATTCATCCCGGAAAGGTTCAGTTGGCCGCGCCCAAGATCAACCTCCTTGGATTCGTTGTGGATAACGGCACGCTCCGCCCCAACGAAGATAAGTTGCGCGCGCTAACCGAATACCCAAGCCCACATGACGTAAAGAGCCTACAAAGATATCTCGGAATGATTGCGTTCTACCGGGATTTCATTCCACACTGTTCCGAGATATCCCAACCGCTCAATCACCTTCTAAAAAAAGGTGTCAAGTGGTGTTGGGCCGAACAACAACAATGCGCATTCGTAGCCCTTTCGAAAGCCGTGACTGACAACGCTTGTTTACAGCTCCCAGACTTGAACAAGCCGTTCGTTCTGCAGACAGATGCAAGCGACTGTGGCCTGGGTGCTGTCTTGCTGCAGGAGTATGGCGGTGTGCTTCGGCCAGTCGCTTTCACGAGCCACACGCTAACACCAGCCGAGCGCAACTACAGTGTCGCAGAGCGTGAATGTCTCGCCATTATTCATGCTTTGAAGCGCTTCGATATGTACCTTGATGGCGCAACGTTCCAGATTCAATCTGATCACTTAGCGCTATCATGGCTAAGGGGACTTAAGAATCCAGCTGGACGTCTTGCTCGTTGGGCGCTTACGCTACAACAGTACGACTACTCCATAGTGTACCGCCCGGGGTCAACCAACAAAGTTGCTGATGCACTTTCTCGTGCTCCACTTCCCGAGGAACACTCGCAGGATACTCATGGCTTGGTGACCATCGCGGTCACGGCACGAGGATCCCCAGATTCACGGTGGGGTACATTGGTGAGCCGCGAGGAGCTTCGCAAGGCGCAGCTGGATGACGGACTCTGTCAACGCGTGTCCGCTTGGCTGGCAGCAAGAGGTCCAGTCGACCGCCCAAGTGACGAGGAGTTCGACTCCTACTTGATGAGCGACGACGGCCTCCTGCTGCGCTACATCCCCCAGGCCGACGATGATCCGGATGGCTCGGCGTTCCGGACCGTGATACCCCGCAAGCTACGTAAGCTTTTCATCCGATACATGCATGACTCTGCCTTGGCAGGACACAGCAGTGGGAGCAAAACTTATGAAAAGTTATCCCAAGTTGCTACCTGGCCAGGCATGAGGCAGGATGTGCTCCGATACGCTCGTAGCTGCTCGGTGTGCCAGAAGGCAAAACCCCGTGGTGGTCAGCCCCCCGGTCTCATGCAACCGATCGTGAGCCAGAGCCCTTGGCAGATTTGTTGTTGTGACGTCATGGGGCCCTTCCCACGCAGTACCCGCGGCAATCAATACTTGTTCGTGGTAACCGATCACTTCACGAAGTGGGTTGAGTTATTCCCTTTGCGGAAGCTAGATTCGCAAAAAATCTGGGAGTGTCTACTTGAAACATTCGCTAGGTTTGGCTTTCCTGCACAGCTTGTAAGTGATAATGCCTCCTATCTCACGAGTAAGGTGTTCGTGGACGCATGCGCGGTGCTGGGAATTAAGCACAAAAGAACTTCCCCATACCACCCGCAAGCAAACATCACGGAAAGGGTAAATCGGAACCTTAAGATGATGTTAGTGGCCTACACAGACCGCCACAAGGACTGGGATGCGAAACTGCCCGAGCTGGCATTCGCAACCCGTACGACCACTAATCGGTCAACGGGTCTCACTCCTGCCCAATTGAATTTCGGCAAGGAGCTCGCATTCCCGCTTTTTAACAGTCTCCTTTCTACAGAGTCTGGGTTAAGGCTTCGCCCCTACGTGAAGTTCGCAGAGGACCTGCGAAAGCGCTTCTCCGATAACCTTCGAGAGGCCCGGGAAAATCTCGACGTCGCCCGAGTACAGCAGGCAGAACAGTACAACCAGGGGCGACGTGACTTGCAGTTCGAGGTGGGAGATTTTGTACTCCGGCGTACTCACCCACTGAGTGACGCCGCTCGAGGCTTCGCAGCCTCCCTCGCCAACAGGTGGGAAGGTCCGTTTCGCGTGCGTGAAAAGTGCTCACCACTCACTTACAAACTAGTTCACTGTGAGACTAGTGAGGAAACCGGACCTGTTCATGTCACCGACCTTAAACGATTTTTTCAAGCAGAAGACGAAGATTCCTCGCAGGACCGGAACGACACTGACGGCAGTCCCGTTCCGGAAACCCCCTTGTCTCCACCAGGGCGGCGGTATAACCTGCGACGTCGGTGACACGAAAGAGAGAGGAACCTTTTTTTTTTTTCTTCGGCTTCGCCTCTCTCGCATTTTGGGGGTAGTTTTCTACTTCCACGGATCTGCTCCCTTTTCAAGAGAGGGGGGAGAAGATTGTGTGCCCACCTCAGATCCGTTATTTTCAACTTTCTGGAAGGGGTGCGAAGATAACGTCGGGCCCAACCCTCAGCTGAGCCCATGTCGTCTGCTTTCTTGTTTTTCTACGAAGATGGCTCGTGGTGAACACCATCACCACACCCGCCATCGGAACGACACGGCGGCCGGGTTTGTGCTGGACCGGGGCGCCAAGGACGTCGGCGCGTCAGTGGCGGCCCAGGGAACCATGGACCGCTACTACCCACAACGGGACGGAGCGGCAGCTAACTCGGATCAAGGAGGATCACGCGGAGAGCAGCAGCAGCAGCAGCACCAGCAGCAGCAGCCGCCTGCTGGAGCCGACTTCGGGCAACAAGGTGGCCACCAGCCGAGCCCCGAGCCAGAACAAGGAGCTGGAACGACAGCGGACGCCGAACGCATCGCGCCCGTCCAGCAGGCGCCGGCCGGACTTGCAACGTCAGTCCGCCCGGCAGCGCCATCAACCCCCTGACGCCCACAACAACGTCTCCGTCATCAACATGCCGGACGAAGCTTGAGGGGGGGGGAAGTGTGGGCACCCTGGCGGCTCCACAGCCCAGTTGCCCGACTGCGAGGCAAAGGTGCCGAACTTTTCCCGCGTGGCGGCGACGTCACGCCATCCACGCGCACATCGCGTGCGCCGCCTTGATAAGGCAGATCAGAGGCGGCGCACGGAGAGTCGCTGCCTGGACTCAGGCGCCGTTGGTAGCAATGTTAATCGTCTTGTCCACGTCCCATTAAATGTAGTTTCTTGTTGTTGAAACCGTTGGCTCCGTGTTATTCCTCCGGGTCGGGTATGCAGCAAGGCAAACCGACCACAAGGTCAAGCCGCGGTTCAAACATGCGCGAGATCGCAATATGTCGCGCTCCAATTCGCAGGACTCGCCTTTCTAAGAGTCGGGGCTTCTCAAGCGGCAGCTTTACCTGGCCCCTGTTTGAGCGAGCGTTGGAAAATTACAATAAATTCTTAGCGCGATTAGAATAGAGTGTGGTTTGCGTTAGTTTCATCTAACGAGCGTACCTTGCTCAGAGAAAGGGGCATGGCGGAATTTTCTGAAGGCGATAAGATATTGTTATTCGTATTATTGATATATTAAGGTCCAGATAAAGGGAAGCAGCCCGGAGATATGTAGAATTTCTTCAGGGCAAGTCACTATTCTGCGTGGGGAAGAAGGAGGCCACTGAGCTAGTTGGTGGTTGTTGTACATAACGATCATTAACAGCGCAAAAGACAAGAAAAAAAGCAGCATACACGACAGGTCAAGTGCTGACTCGTAACTATTTGCTTTTCTTTTCACTTATACAAATGAAGAAAGAAAACACACAACGCCAACTTCCACACGCGCATCTTCAACTCATATTAGCTGCTCACTTCGGCACGCGCTGGCCCTTTATCGTCATTATTAAATGGGCAGGGGTATGGTGCAGAGAATATTAACTTCAGGAAGGCATTGCTATTTCTCTACTTTTTATGGCCTTTCAAAGTGGGTCGCCGAGTCATGGAATAGGGACGCATTTTTCTTTTATTAATGCGAAAGCATTAACTGTCCCATAAAGCGGAGCCGGCGTCGTCTGTAACCGCGTAAAAATGAGACATGAAAACCCCTAACCGCGAAAAACGGCACGCACCTAAATTCGCTGCGACGCATCATAACAGATGCTTTGTCACGCAGGTCGGCGCAGCTGCTAGAGGTCAAAGCGGACGCGCCTCGGAAATAGAAAAAAAAAGCAACAAAAAGCACAACCAGGCAGATGCCTCGTCACAGAAGCTGGCGGCTGCGCTCAATGTCAAAGCGGACACGCTCGAAAAGTAAGACAGAAAGAAAAGCACAGCAACGCAATGTTTCGTCACGGAAGCCGTCGTGAAGCCGTCAAGGTTCACCAGGCTTACGTAGTGAGGGAGCAGGATATACCACCGCAGCGCCGTGCACGATAGGAACACGTGGCGGAATACACTCGGAATACACGTGGCGGGCGGTCTGCGCGGCGCACAGCCGCACTCCCTGTCCGCGCTGGGGCCGCTTCTGCTCCTCTCGGCGCCGAGAATGCTTTCGCATTCACAACTCATAACAAGGGCTTAGGCGTCCGAATTCGCAGATTAGGCGCTTACACATTGTAAGCCCGCGGGCAGCAGGATAAGATCTAAATTAACCATTCATTAAAACAAGATAACGTTTTTTTTTCTTTTTTTGTCTTTAAATATTGCGAGGTAAACGAATCTTTTAGCATTCATTTATATGTATGTAGATATATATAGGTGGGGTGATCAGAAAGTTTTGCAACTCGCATATAACGAAAACAACCAGGGCTTTGAAAAAAAATTATTTTTCAACCTAATCCCGCTTTACACTAATGCACTTCTCCAAATTTCCTTAAAAGCTTTTATTACCTCACAAGAAAAAAAGTGTTTTTGTTTTGTTTGTTAAGCTACTGCCCTGTGGCAGTTTGCTGTGCACTCAAGTCATTTAACCTTGTTCGTTTATGTGTTTTTTTCTTAGATTCGGGAATAAAAAAGTCACTAGGGGTAGGATTAGGATTGTAGGGTGTGTGGTCAAGCTCTGCAAAAGCACACTCCCAATGACCGCCTGGGCAACGCGAGACTTGTGAACAGGGGCGTTGTCATGCAGGAAGAGGACGCCTCTTGTCACCAATCCTCGTCATTTTTCCACGATGGCCTCACGCAGTTTTCGGAGAACATTAGCATTGTATTCGCCTTTTATTGTCCTGCTGTTTTCCAGAATATCGAACCGTAGGATCCCTTTAGCGTCCCAAAAATACTGTCGCGGTCACTTTCTTCGTGAATTCTTTCTTAAAGGGGGGGGGGGTTCCCGAATGCCTTTCCTGCATTGACTGTTGTTTCGTTTCGCAGTCCCACTGGTAAAGCCACGTCTCATCCCCGGTCACAAGGTGGAAGAGAAAATCTTCTGGGTCGCTCTCATAGGTGCTCAAAAGCTCCCTTGACGAATCCAAGCGGTGCTGTCGATCCTGCGTAAAGAGGTTCCGTGGCACCCATCGTGCGAGACCTTCGACACACCCAAAACGTCATGGATGATTGTGAAAGCACTGTCATGCGAAATGTTCAATAGACCATATGCGAAATTTTTTGTAGCTATCATCATCATCATAAACGGAAAAGACGCGCCGCCATGTTGGGGGCTTCTTGTCATCTTGTGTCGTGCTCCTTGCTGCGTAATCTCGCCCTCTTCTAGTAAACTCTTCGTAGTTATTAGTTCTTGCGATGGCATCGGACTGGACTCGGGACCTTTCCGAGCTGCTAGAGCTCCCGGGATGGGTTTGTGGATTCGTACTATGAGTCGAAGACGACCTCCAACAGGCACAAGCATCGGATCGGTAGCGGTAGCTCCCCAGTCTTTCGATTCCCGATACCGCTCCGGGCACGCGCTGAATGTCTATCGAAAAGGTAGCGCGAAGCACCAGCCCTTACGTTGCAGCTGCCAAAACGAGATTTTATGCATGCACTCTCACCTTCGATATTCTTGCTTTCAGAGCGAGCGGACTGGCGTTCTTGGCGCAGTGGCTGCGCGTGTACGAGAAACGTAGTAGTTCTATGGGTGCAGTCATTCTGCTGTGAGAAGCAACTCGCACGAGAGGCGTTCAACAAACCGCGGAACAGCTCTAAACTGTTGTAATAAATGACGATGGCCGGATAGCCGTTCACTATAGACGTTTGCAAGAATGGTGTCCCGGCTGTTGCCCCATCGGTGCAAGCACGTGCAGCATGCACGTGAAGATAGCTTTGGCAGGCCTGGAATTCCACGTGCTTGCTCACACGAGGAAGAGCATGGCGGCCGCCAGATGCCCTGTTTGCAATCGTCTATTGGCGACGTGCGCGATCGAAAGCGTCGCTGTGGTTGGCTTCTACGATTGGCCGAATACTGACTATGACGTCAGCAAAGGTATTGTTATCGACAGAAATAAGAGTAATGTACGAACTTCAGTTTTGACGGTGTTGACAGTGTTTCAGAGCGCAATGATTTAAAGCTTCCACCATGCTAATTGTAAACACCATCAAACTTGTTGTTCGCAAGGTAGTGACGTCACGAAAGGGAACCATAGGAGGGAGCCACCAAAATATCTCGCGGCTAATAGCAAAATTACGCGCGCATGAAGCTCACCTTGTTTCCGAAGAATCTTTGTAGCCACTCTGCGTGCTTTGCGGAACACAGCAGTACCGGGGCATACTTCTGGAGCTTGCACCTTCCGCTTCAGCAACGTAGGTGACGCAGCCAACGCGGCTAGGACGCTAGGGCGCAAGCTCGGGCACTCGCACGAGTAGGGACAGTGAGGCAGAGCACCCCCCAACATGGCGGACATATGAAGTTCGCGCACGGTAAACCAGATGGCGCTATTCATTTTTGCATATGGCCTATTTTGTAGCAACTTCGGACACCTTAATTCGGCGATTCTCTCAACTCAGGCTGAATGATCAAATTCGGTCAAAGCGCTGGGCCACTCTCACCTTGGGTCGTCTTGCACGTCCATACGACCGCGTTTAAACTCGTTGAACCAACGAGTTACTGTAGCATAGGAAGAGCATTCATCACCATACAGATTCACCATTCTACTGTGAATTTCATTCGCTAACTCCCTTCATTGCACAAAACCTTTATCACGCTCATGTACTCAAGCTTGAAATCAGGGGAGGACACCATGTTTAACTGACTAGTGCAAACCAAAAGCGGAACCGGAAGTCTTGATATTTCCAACATGTTCGGCTAGAGAGATAGTCATGCAACAGTTATAGAGATATCACTGTCGGACTTCTGGTTATAGCCGAGTTGCAAAACTTTCTGATCACTCCTCGTATATATATATATATATATATACGTATATATATATACCGGGTGTTCATTTTTAATTCGAACAGATTTATTACAAAAAATCCGTAAAAGATGCACTAGTACGGTTTGTTCAAGTGAGTTATACGGCTAGGGGGACATTATGTGGGTGGCTAATCCTTGCGACAAGTTGGCTAATTACTTAAAATTCCTTAATTAACTTTTTAATTAATGAAAATAGACATATGGTTCCAATTAGAAACTTTCTCAGCGTCATCGAAAACCCCTAATTCAGTCATTTTCAGAAAGACTTTGAGCGCGTGAGAAGCGTAGTAGTGCACTAAAGTTACCCACTCGTGGAGCAGGTACAAGGCTGGGGCTAGATAAGAGACGGGAAAATCGCACGGGCGCCTTATCACAACCTCTAGCTATGCACCTGCTCCACGAGCGGTAACTTCAGTTCACTACTACGCTTCTCACGCGCTCAAAGTCTTTCTGAAAATGACTGATTTAGGGGTTTTCGACGACGCTGAGCACATTTCTAATTGGAACCATATGTCTATTTTCATTAATTAAAAAGTTAATTAAGGAATTTTAAGTAATTAGCCAACTTGTCGCAAGGATTAGCCACCCACATAATGTCCCGCTAGCCGTATAACTCACTTGAACAAACCGTACTAGTGCATCTTTTACGGATTTTTTGTAATAAATCTGTTCGAATTAAAAATGAACACCCGGTATATATATACATATATATGGGAGGTTTTATTTGGATTCAGGCAACGAGGTGCAATCGTATTTTTTATTTTGCTTCAATTAATTTTTTATTTAGTAGTGCATTTTCCAAGAAAAACAATCCTTTTTATTTTAGTGTTCTGACATGCTTAGTTTTTGAGAAAAAAAAACCTAAAAAAAGCGGGAAAAGACGACGAGGTTTTGACGATTGTCCGTCTGTGGCATTTTGAATAACTCTCAATCTCAAAGTATTCAAAAGAGAGCATCTGTATTTTTTTATTGCGATATTTATGCATAAGGTAAAATGACATTCCAAGTATTATTTATTATTCGTCGCTCCAATCTTTGTAAAAATCCCCAAACAAGCCTCCGCGAACAACTGTAACCTAAATTGCGGATTCTTTTTTTTTAGTCGACTAAGTTTAGTATTGTTTTTAAAATATTACCACGTGTAGAACCTTTCATTGCCTTCCACTTATGCGAAGTTTGTGTTTTGATCCGGTAGGCATATTGATAAATAAATAATAAAACAAAGGTTTTCACTTTTTATTCAGTTTCAGCACGCTTAATACAAAAAAAAAAAACATTTTTAAGTTTTTGTTTTTTTAGCATTGCGTTTTTTTAACATTTCTTTTTAGCCACCATACATTTCGCTAGAGGTATATGCACTAGGTTTGAGTTTTAAGCTTCGAAATATGCTAAAGAGAGCGCAAATGGCGATGGCGGGTTTAGGGGTTATGAAGAGGTCTCGAGGCTAATCGGTTATAGCTGTATTTTTTATACTTTATTATAAGAATCTAAGGGACGTTTAATAAATAATCGCATAAAATACATTAATGTCGTTCGGCGTATATTAACAAGTTTGCAATTCTAATCGTCTAAACACTCTATAAAATCGCAACTGCCGAAGGCGGGTTTTTAGACAATTTTCGAAGGTGCCATGATCGGAGAGGCCTCAAGCCTAAACCCTATGCACCACAAAATCTATACTATGTTAAAAATGCTAAAATATAATATTGTCAAACATTAGAGTAAATTACACTTCCTATTAGAAGCATAAATTTCAAAATGCGAAATCTTAAATTTTAAATGCCAAATTTATATTGATAACACAACAGAATCATTTTTATTTATTTTTGTCACTTTTTTTCTTTTTTTACGTTTTTATTTTAGACTGCAAAGAACTGGTGGGTTTTAAGATCATTTACCTGTAGTTTCGCGCCTCTACTGACGCTAGAGTACAGTACCTTCCGACTGCGGGTTTATGGCAAGTGCAATGTGAGCGTCATGTTCGAGGCAGTCAGTTGTGGTGGCAATAATTCTCCCATGAATAATTTAGAAACACAACGAGGGAAATATTCAAATTGAACAACCCTCTAAACAGATTGTAAATATAGCGACATTTATTTTTTTTCTTTATTTCCTTCGCGAGACTGCCAGTCATCTGACCAGGACACTGAGCGACAAAGTTGAGAGGACAACCCAATCAAGGGCTAGGGATCGACGATAATAAATGAATGTGTTCTCGCTCCCATCGCGTTCAGAAGACGCCGTTAAACTCCTCCCGGCTTCCCACGAAATAGCGAGCGAGCCGCGGGCCCTGAGCTCTTTCCCTTGCAAGGTTTCTCTACCGCCTCTAGTGACCTTCGCGATAAGAACTATCGGCATCGCATCCGGGAAGAAGGGTCTGGAAGTCGCTTGCGGCACCATCCCAAAGGAGACAAAGAAAATACAAAAACGTTCAAAAGGCTGGTCGGCCCAGAGCCGGCGATTGATACAATCCCCACTTCTCGAGACTTCGTGCCGGCGCTTACATCAAAGCGAGGCAAGACACGAATTATCGACTTCACCACCGTTGACCTCATGAAGTTCCGAGAAGAAATGCAGAAGTGGAAATCCGTTGGCTCAGTGCCTGGTTCGTGCCATGTTTGGTACAAGCAACCATCAGAGGTGTCCACCGGGAAAAGAGTGCGAAAAGTTAGGACTATTAAGGAAATTCATCACTGAACTTGAGTCCTCTCTTCGTTCCTGTCGAGGGTCGCATGCATATAGCTGTATTGTACTACCTCAAACTTTATACTTAAGGCTGCGGTCCCACGGCAGCCATCTTGAACAAGGCGTTAGTTCAACCAATAGATGGCGACACGCACCCGTGGGGTTGCCGAAACATTGGTTCACAGTGGGATGGCTCGAGCACCATCACGTTCCCCTCGTGGCCTTACTCGCGCCGCTGCCAGCTGTGCTCAGCTAGCTCAAGTAGCGTGGCCCAGCAAACGGATGTATGCGAGAATGTCAGGCTGGGTATAAATTGTTCTCTGATATAGGGAGATGCGGTTCGGCGGTTCTAACGGGCCTTCGCAATAAATCTTAACAAGAAGGAATCAAATGTTGATTGACGTGTCAATATTCTATCAATAAAAATTTCTTCTGCAGGAATGCACTCACTCAGTAGACTCAATCTTCCGAGACACCAGTGGAAGCGGACGTCAAGTAAACTGCTTCGCGATTTACGGTACTTACCTCACCATTTTAATGACGACTAAAATAACGTCACGAAATATTAGAGAGTTTTAGGGAACCGTTTTTGCACATCCGATACGGTACGATGGGCCCTCCGGTACGAAGTGCGCATGCGCTTGTGTTCCGCGATCTTACCGTAATGCGCTGCTCGAACCGTAAGGCACGACCGGCACGACCAATGGCCGACATGGACGGTCTCGCTTGGTTAACAAAACGGCTATTTCGCTGGCGGAGAGAGCGTGCCGTGGCTTCAAACATGAATAAAATAACTCGTGGTAGTACCTAGCAGGAGCGCCATATGTGACAGCAAGTGCATAAAGTTTGAATCAGCAAATAAAAAAGAGAATACAGATCGAAACGCAATAAGACATTCTCGATAGAAATAAATTAATGTTTAGCAGCAGCGAAAATTGTCTGGATTAGAGCGTCCATTTCGTGAGCTCGTAGGGGAGTGTTCGAATCCGGCTGGCCCATCCGCCTTTTGTTTTTTTTTATATTTTAATTTGTTTTTATTTTTTAAGTTTTTTTTATATTTTAAGTTTTTTTTATATTTTAAGTTTTTTTTATATTTTAAGTTTTTTTTATATTTTAAGTTTTTGATATTTTAAGTTTTTGATATTTTAAGTTTTTGATATTTTAAGTTTTTGATATTTTAAGTTTTTTATATATTAAGTTTTTTTATATATTAAGTTTTTATATTTAAGTTTTTTATATTTTGAGTTTTTATTTTTTAAGTTTTATATTTTAAGTTTTATATTTAAGTTTTTATATTTTAAGTTTTTATATTTAAGTTTTTATATTTAAAGTTTTTATATTTTAAGTTTTTATATTTGTAAGTTTTTTATATTTTAAGTTTTTTTACATTTAAGTTTTTTTACATTTTAAGTTTTTTTTACATTTTAAGCTTTTTATATTTTAAGTTTTTTATATTTTAAGTATTTTTTCATACAAACGTTGGGATGTGCCTTTCGAGCTCTTATCACCCGTTTTTACAGCTGCTTTATGACTGAGAGTTATCTGTAGTGACAACAGATTGAGCAACAGCCTTCTGGATCAAGGATCTGGATACTATTTAGTTTAAAAATTTTGCATGAATTAAAAGTTTGTGTTCTAGTGCTAATTACATATATTCTATAAAACGAGCCCTTTAAATATTGGGTGATAGTTTTAATAAATGCACAGCAGCAAAGTTACAGGTTTTCCTTCATTAATTAATTTTTTGTCCGTGGTAGTACCGTACACGGCACAACGATCGGTTCGCGGGCGTCCGACCGTGATCGTCTGCTATCTTTACCGTAAGAGAGCAACATGAGCGCCGTATCTACCTCCGTCCCTCCGCCTCGTCCTCGCAAGCGGGTTTCAGTGGAAGATGATATCTTCCTACTTCGGGAGGTGTTGGGCCCTAATCCTTTTTTTACTCCGGCCCTTTGGAATGACGTCCGTAAAGGCTTGAACGCGGCGTGAAAAAAGAACTTCTCGTTGCGAGGAGCGAAGGAACGGATTGACATCCTCGTAACTTTGTACAAGAAAAATGACCGCCTTAACTTGAGAAAGCGAGTATATTTTTGTTATTTTTGTATTTTCTTCGCGATTTAATATTCCTAGTTTTACTTGTCCATAACTTTCTGAATACTCGACCCTGCAGTGGGCCTCGAGGGAAAGACACAGGATCGCTGGCAGACGACTTCGAATGTTGATGATAAGCGCGCGCGAGCGTGTTCTTATTTGTGTGTCAAATCGAGTTTGCTGTCGGCGACTTGTCAGCATATCAGGACGTGGTTGAAGTAAACATCGTATTTGGTAGATGTAAAACACCAAAGCTTGCCCACTGAGAACGTATGACTTACAAAACAAGTTACCACGTACGATCGAGGAACTATTTTATTTCCCGATGATATGAATCGGCTAAACTAAAAAAAAAAAAAAAAACAATACGGCGGCAAACGAGCCCCTGACACCCAGATTCAGCCGTTGGTTGTCAACGTCTCCGGGATGCGCAGCGCCGATCGGAGATGAAGCAGATCCTCCTTTGTGAACCTGAACAGCCGTACGACGTCCTCCTCGTCCATCGACGCTATAGGTTGAACGTCCCATGCCTTGCCGCCAACAAGCGCCTTCTCTTAGTGCGCAGACAGTCGTACAAAAGAACGTTTTGTAAATTGTTTTCTCCGAATAGAGCCAACTCCAAGTCATCGTCAAAAAGATCGAGCGTCTTTGTCGTCGGAAAGCTCGTCTGCTTCTTTAGCAGACGAACATTTTAGAACTTCGCAGCGCCAGTGGCGACACGCCATGGAGCGCCAGGTTTTGTATTACGGAAGCGCATTCATTCCAGTAAAAAAACGAGACGAACTATAAGTAGGTATACATTGTTTTAGGTTCTCTATCATTTAGGATGAGATTTTTATTTGCTTCAGTTTCTGCGATTTGTAAAAACAAACGCAAATATCTACATTTTCAACGAGGCCGATGCAGGTTTCCGTTGCCCGGGGGCGCGACCTGTACCGATCGTCTGCTTTCGTCTGCAAATACGGTTCCCCCAAAGCCGTTTAGAGGCACACGATCGGTCGACTCGCCCGATCCAAGGTATCGATCGTTTTTGTTTATCGATCGTATTTTGTTCCGGTTCCCTAAAACTCTCTATTGTGTTTCACGGGGTCCGGAAGATGTTGGAAACGGTGTTACATTATAGTTCCCAGAAAACAAACGCCGTTGCAATATTTTCGGAAGTACCGACACAGATAATGTTGTAAGTACAGCTTAGGAGGAATATGATGAAAAGAATCAGTATAAATAGGAAGACGTTTATTAGCAATGAAGACGCTATGATTGAGCAACGTTTAGTGACGGCAAGTGATGAGCGTTCGGAAATTTATAAGTTCACATGATTGCTAACTATAGACATGCGGACAATGAAGACCTGTTTTGTCGGGAGATGGTGTTAAGGTGATGACCTGATATCGGACAACTCGTGGAGACGAACAAGCAAGTTTCTTCTCAGCGAATGGTAAGTGTCCAGTGTCAAGCACAGCACGTGGCTACCGACGTTGTCGACGTTTCGAACACTTGCCGCTTTCGACAAAAGTCCTGGCACCTGGGCTAACTTTCTCGAAAGACTCGAAGTCTTCCTTGAGTCCAACGCCATCATGAACAGTTGTTGTTGTTGTTTACGGGTTTAATGGCGCAAGAGCAACAATGGCCATACTGCGCCAAACAAGGTGGGTCAATAAAAAAGGGTGAGTTGAATTAAACTATGGGGAAATAGTTCTATAATTTGTTTAAAAATCCTATATTTTCAAGAAAATCAAAAATACATTTGAATGAAATCAGAGGTCGCTCGCCAAGTAGCAAGGCAGGGTGAAATGGTATACGATATTTGAAAAGGTCAGGAAAAAAGACTTTGTGCTGCTGCCGAAGACCAGGACAAAGAAATAAAATATGAAGGACAGTCAAAGGTTCACTGCAGAACTCACAGGATGGAGGTTCTCCACGAGTAAGCAGGTAGCTATGTGTAAGGTAGGTGTGGCCAATTCTCAGGCGGCATAGGAGGACCTCGTGGAATCTATTTTTGTTGTAAGATGTTTCCCAAGTACTAAGGTCTGGCTTGATGGTGTGAAGCTTATTGTTAACCTCTGAATCCCACTCAGACTGCCACGATTGCAAGATTGCAAGTCTTGTAGGCATTTTTAAGTCTTGGTGGGGGATGCGTACATGAGACACCGGAAGATTTTGCGAAGAGACGGCCAGTTTATCTGCAGTCTCGTCGCCAGCAATGCCCACATGGCTAGGAATCCAGCAAAACCTAATATCATGCCCATCCTGTAGGCCCTTCTGCACCTTACCACGCACAGTCAGGGTCAGCCGATTCTTTGTTGATAAAACAGAACATGCAGCCCTAACAACACTCTGGGAATCTACAAAGATGATGGCTTTCTTTATTTTACTCTGAACTATATAATCAAGCGCCATCATGACCCCATATAGCTCGGCAGTAAAAATACTGGCAAGAGTGTTTAGACGGGTGACTTTGGAAAAGCGAGAAGAGTATACAGCCGCACCAACAAACATTGTTGACTTTGTACCATCAGTGTAAAAATGATTATAATCTTTGTATTTTTCCTCCAATGCAAAGAATTCCTGCTGTAAAATTAAAGGTGAGACTCTTTGCTTCCTGAATTTTGTGAAGCACCAGTCACAAAAAATGGGTTTGACATTCCATGGGGCAGTACAGTATGAACTATCCAAGAGGTTAAAATCATGAGTCAAATTGAGGGAGGAGCGAAGACTCTCGACACGAAGACTCAAAGGCCGCACAACAGTTGGCTTATGGTTAAAGAGGCGAGAAAACCTAGAGTTTTGAATACAACTGTAAGTGGGGGAGCTGGGGTTCGACAAACTTTTGTAAGCATAGGTGAGGCTAAGCAGCTGTCGCCTTTTTTCAAGCGACATTTCATGACAGTCAACATACAGGCTAAGCACAGGGGAGGTGCGAAAAGCCCCAGATGCCAAACGCAGCCCAAGGTGATGTACTGGATCGAGCATTTTTAAAGCAGACGGTCTCGCAGAGGCGTAGACAATTGAGCCATAATCAAGGCGGGATCGAATAAGAGAAGAATATAGACGAAGGAGGCATTTCTTATCCGAGCCCCACAACTTGTGCGAAAGAACTTTGAGTATGTTCGATGCCTGCATAGTTTTTCGCTTGAGCTGTTTGATATGCGAAACAAAAGTAACTTTACGGTCGAAAATAACTCCTAGAAACTTGTGCTCCGTTTTGACAGCAATGTTGTTTCCATTTAAAAGGAGTGTAGGATCTAAACAGAGGCCACGCCTTAAAGAGAAAGGAACGCAAACAGTTTTCTCCGGAGAGAACCTAAAACCATTCTCATCAGCCCATATAGTCATTTTATTTATGGCCAGTTGTAGCTGCCGCTCACAGCTAGACATATTACATGACGCTACAGATATCTGAATGTCATCGACATATAGCGAATAAGATACTGATGGAGGAATGATTTTACCAAGAGAGTTAATTTTTATTGCAAAGAGTGTCACGCTCAGGACTCCACCCTGAGGAACACCATTCTCTTGAACGAACCAGTCTGATAAAGTTGTTCCCAACCGAACTCGAAAAGTGCGTTTACACAAAAAGCTCTTTATGCACTGAAGCATTCTACCGCGTATCCCGTACATAGAAAGGTAGGCCTTATCCAAATCAAAGAAAACAGATACACAATGCTGCCTGTTGACGAATGCCTCGCGCACAAAGGTCTCCAGCCGCACTAACTGGTCTGTTGTAGACCGTTCAGGCCGGCAGCCACACTGATTGATATCCAAAATATTATGCTGCTCAAGAAAATAAATAAGACGCCTGTTAATTAATCTTTCAAAGGTTTTCCCCATACAACTTGACAATGCTATTGGTCGGTAACTTGCAGGGAGGGAAGGGTCCTTGTCAGGTTTCAACAGCGGTATAACTTCAGCCCGCTTCCATTCAACAGGAAAGTATGCATCACTCCACAGGCCATTGAAGTAAGCGAGAAGGGCACTGTGTGACTCTCTAGATACGTGTCGGATCATGTCGTAGTGAATTCCATCAGGACCGGGGGCTGACTCCTTGCGGAAGTTCAGGGCCACTTCGAGCTCAGCCATTGTAAATGGCTGATTGTAAGGTGCAGACGCTCCTCCTGTGAAGCAGAGCCTCGTCTTTTCCATGCTTGCCTTACGCTTCAGGAATGCTGGAGAGTAATGTGCGGAGTTTGAAACAGCTGCGAAGTGATTGCCCAACACATTAGCCTGGTCTAACAATGAGGCTCCAGAAGAAGGAAAAAGGGGGATTGTAAAACAGCGGTATTTCCCCTCGACCTTGTGAAGTTTGTCCCACACTTCCTTTGCTGGAACGTAGCTGCTGATGGAAGACAAGTAACCTCTCCACGATTTTCCTTTAGCCTGCTTCCGAGTCCAGGGGGCACAAGCTCTGCGCCTCTTGAATTCAATTAAGTTAACAGAGGTTGGGTATCTACGAAGACACCCCACGCCTTATCTTGGCTGTTCATTGTGGTAGAACAATCCTTATTCCACCATGGCTTACATTTCTTGGGCATGTTCGAAGAAGTTTGAGGGATGGAGCAAAGAGCAGCACCAATGATATGCTCTGTGATGTAGGCTGTGGCATCGTCATGAGTTAACGAAGAGAACATAGAGGAGACAAGCTCGGATTTTCGGCTAAAAAGAGCCCAGTCCGCCTTTTCTAGCTTCCACCGCGGAGTCCGTTTCATGAGACTGGGAATAGATTTCACGCTCTCCAGAGCAACCGGGAAGTGGTCGCTTCCAAAAGGATTATTTAAAACGCTCCATGTGAAACAAGACACCAAGGATGGGGATGAAATGGAAAGATCGATGGATGTAAATGCATGAGTTGTGAGCTCCGCTAAAAAAGGTAGGCTCTCTGCTGTTCAAAAGACAGAGGCTAGATGACAGTAAAAACCGTTCAATGACTCCACCACGCGAGTCCTGGCGAGTGCCACCCCACAAGGGATGGTGGGCATTAAAATCTCCTAGAAGTAAAAAGGGGCGAGGGAGCTGAGTAACTAAATCATGAAGATCATGAATATGCAGTGGAACATTTGGTGGAATATAGATGGAAACAACGGTGATAAAGCGGTCCAAGAGGAGACGTACAGCTACAGCCTCAAGGGGTCTAGAGAGAGGAATCTGGGAACAAGCAACTCCACTTTGGACGATCACCGCTACACCACCAGATGAGTTTGATGTGGAACGATCCTTTCTAAAAACTTGGTGACGACGTAAAGCAGACATATGATGATTGTTAAGGTGTGTCTCTTGTAAAGAGAGAGCAATAGGACGGAGGTCGTCCATAAAAAAGTTAACATCGTCAATATTCCGTAAAAGGCCTCGGCAATTCCACTGCATAAAAACAAATTTTCTCATTTTGTAAATATATTAAAATCTTAGATAAAAAAGGAGGGTAAAGAAAGAAACGAGTAGATTCAATCTCAAACAGACAGCCACATCAGGCACATCATTTAGGTGCAATTACAGGTTTTTTGCCTTTGTGCTTGGTCTTCGAAAGCTGCCACTCCATGTCGTCCTGATCGGATGCAGGAGTGGACAACTCTGTGCACTGCTCCATCGCCTCGACCTCTAAAGGTGGGGCGCTCCCTGTAGACCTGGGAAGGCTGGAGGTACGAGGTGGTAAACCCCGGCTCCGACCAGACCCAGCTGAAGAGGCGGACGAGATACTGGGTGAGTTCTCACCCAGGTCCACCCGTTCCTGCCCCTTGGATACCGGGAGAGCAGCACAAGGGTTGTGCCGCTCCTTGGTGGAGGAGGCCCTCTCCAGTGAGTTGGGGCGAGAGTGTCGCTCTTTCCCACCGGGGGAAGGCGTCAAAGTCAGGACGGGCATTGGCATTGCCTGCCTGTCCTGAGACTTGGGGGCTGCTGATGTGCTCCCTCCAGAAGGTGGGGGAAGCTGCTGCCCCTGCGGGGGGGTTGGGGCCCGAAGGGCCACTGCCAGGGCTTCAGGCGAGACCTGGGTGGCCTTCGATTCCGTTCGCGGTGGAGGGCCCCTGCGCACCGCGTCGGAGTACGTGCCTTTCGAAAGAAAGGAGAATCTTTGCTTTGCCTCTGGGTAAGATATGTTTTCTTTTGCTCTTAAGGTGAGAATTTCTTTTTCCTGTCGCCACGAGGGGCAAAAACGAGAGTATGCAGGGTGAGGACCCTTGCAGTTGACGCAGAAAGCTGCCCCTTCACAGATGTCGGCTAGATGGTCATGGCTGTCGCACTTTGCACACGTCTCCTTCCCTCGACAGCTGCGTGATCCGTGGCCAAAACGCTGGCAACGGAAGCACCGCTGGGGGTTGGGGACGTAAGGGCGGATGCGGCAGTTAAGGTATCCTGCCATGATGGTTTCTGGCAGTGTGTTTCTTTCAAAAGTAAGGATTACGTGTTTGGAAGGAATTTCCTCACCATTTTTACGGAATATGATGCGCTTAACGGCAACAACGCCAACACCTTGGAGTCCCTCGAGAAGTTCTTCCTCACTAGTGTGTTAGAAGTCGTCCTCGGAGAGGACCCCACGGATGGTGTTGAGCGTGCGGTGAGGGCTAACCGACACTTTAACATCAAGAAAACTAGTCAGCTTCAGGATCGCTTCACTTTGTTTTTTGGTGGTTACCTCCACTAGGAGGTCTCCGGAGTGCTGCTTTTTAGCCTTGTAGGAGAACCCGACAAGGTTTTCTAGTACCTTCGCAACAACAAAAGGCGACAGCTTTGCAACAGGTTTTTGTTCATCAAGCGAATGAACAACGAAAAACTTCGTAAATGTTTCTCCTTCAGAATCTTTGTCGATGGTCTTGGGTTCAAGGAAACGCCTTTTAAAGGCCTGTCCTGAACGGGGTTTGGAAGAGAGGGGCGCCATAGGAGGGCAAAGAGTGTTCAGAATCCGCGGTGCACCGCCCACCATCAAGCCCAACAAGAGGTTAGGTAACGCACCATAACAAGAAGGGCTTGGCTGGAGACGTTACACTAACAGTGCTGCCGGGAAACTATACCCAAGTGTGGGTCAAGACAGAGGTTCATCGCCACCCAAGGTTAGCCCTTGCCGCCAAAGAGGGGTGAAAAGGGAGTAAGAGAAATCAGAGAGAAGTAAGAGAAACAGGAAAGGTAAAAGTGAAAGATCGGAGGGGATAGTAGAAGAAAAGGCGACTAGGCTGAATCATCCTGGCCGGGCCTTACCACGACTCCCGTCTACGAGAAGCGGGGGCCGAAGTGGTGTATTGCCTCACCCGGGGGGTCCCGAAGGGTCCAAACCTACCCCGGGCTCGGCTCAACCACCAGGATGCCCTTTTCCCCGGACACGGGAAAGCCACGCACAGCCAGACGTGGGCGGGCGAACCCTCATGGCTCGGGGTCCGTGGTGACGCCACTCACCAAACACCTGCTTTCACAGGTGCCCCCTGCGGGGCCATCATGAACAGTAACTGAAAACGATCCACTATTCAGTCGGTGGGTGGCGAAACGTATCCGCATCTGCGGAGTCATGGTCGATGCGTACTCTAAGTGGCTGGAAGTTTACACAATGCCTGCCACGACGTCCAAACACGTCATTGACGTTCTACGCTCTCTTTTAACTACTTTTGCCCTACCGAAAATACATTTCTCTGATAACGCGCCAAATCTTGCTTCAAATAAAATAAACAAGTTTTTGAAGAAAAAAAAACCGGCATCAGGCATCACATTAGTGCACCATACCATCCTGCAACTAACGGGCAAGCAGAACAGATGGTGTGCGAAACGAAAAAAAGCCCTTTTGAAGCTTACGGAAGAAGCAGTTCAGTGAAGAATCGGCAGGTTCTTGTTCCAGCAGCACGCGACGGTCACATCTTACACGGTAAAAACACCCGCCGAAGCAATATTCGGCGGACGAAGAGCCACACCCCTCGATCTCATGATACTATGGCCTACGAACGAATATCGAGAGATTCCCAGATCGGGAGTAATGGCAGTTTATTCGGTCGGACAACTCGTCTACGTGAGGAATTTCAGCGGAAGTCGGGGCTTCTATGTTAAACTTGAGTAGAAAATGCTCTATGTTGGTTGACCAGAAGGTGTCATTCCTCTGAATACGTTGGATATCAATGCCCTTGAGTGTAAATATAACTAAATCACAAAACTCTCTTTGTGTATTCTGTAACTGCCCTTGTATTTGATAGTAGAAGCTATGGTGGTGATTTGGACCTTTCACACCAGGCTTCTTTTTCTTATTTTTCGCCTCATACTCCTTTGCGGTTTAAGTATGCTTCAAGAATCTTTTGGAACGGGGACATTTTACGTCAACGAGGCCATTTGTTCCAAGTAGTCAATCAGGGAATGCTGCTAGAAATCCGTCCCTCATATTAACGAATAAGCCGCACTTCTGCACAGTGCAGTTTTCCCGTTCCACGTACAGTTGTAAAGCGGCATCCTCATTGATTCTACCAGATTCTGTTGCGGGTGAAGAAAGTCTTTGGGTACACGATACTTGAAACAAGTCTGGCACTGTACGTTGTGGTTCGACACCCACTAATGTCGTCGTCCTTATAGAGCCTCATCATTTAATCATTACCTCGTCACCTCATATTGCTCTTCATCAGCAGTAAGTACAATAGGCAACCGCCATATTACAATCCAAGAATTGAAAAATTGAGTCGTTCAGTCCTTCAACAAGTTTATTATTTATATAATGTTATTACGTTACATTACCTCGAGACGATCGACGTCCATCGTCGCTTTTCAAATACTTATACCTGTATATAAATTAGACGCACAAAGGGGGAGGGGGGGTCGGTGGCCGAGTGCATGGTCTAGCGCACACCAGCTCGGAGCACTTGGAGCGAAAGCTCGCGCGGCAGAACCCACCCCGCCCCTGCCCGTTTCAATCTGGAAGAGCATCGTACCCGCGTGCGGTCGTGTATCACTACTGCGGGGTGCACGTTAAAGACCCCAGGTTTGCGGTTGTACCGCACTGGCTAAATTGCTCATCTACAGCTGAGACACCAGACGCCCACTAAGGCAGACTAATTTCCGACTGTATAAACATACACACAACAATTTGCAATTAGACGCATAATAACAAAGAACACAGCGTGCCGCCTCTTTTCTTTGAATGCCTTTTTTTTTTTTAAACCAGCGCAAGCTCGCGCGTTCTCTCTTTTGAGACGGTTAGAACGGTCGCACATAAAACCCGCGTTCCTCCTACCCGGCCGCTTCCTCCTCTCATTATGTGTAGTTGGTTATAACTAAATAAGCAATAATAATGGTGCATTATTCATATTTACTTTCAGTTTCAGTCAGGGAAAAGGAGTTTCGCGGGAACTAGAGCCAATAAATGAGCTGCGCTTAGAGTATCGGCACTCTCTTCCCCGACAGTGCTGTGAACACCGCCATTTTGGTGCTTGTGCAGAGCAGGCGCAACTGCCGATCGTCATGATTCAAAAGTGCGACATCCTCAGCATTAGATTCGGTGTTAGGAAGCTCATGTAATGTTGCTTTGCTTTGTCGCAAACTGTTTAAAGTGGAGGACGGAAAAGCGTTTCTTGTGATTTCAGATAAAGCTTCAAATAACTGGCAACCATGATTTTAAGCCACAATATGGCCAAGTGTCGCTACTCTGAAGCGTAGCTTATTTAATGACTATTCATGCTCTTGTTCAAGAGGCTTGTAATACCTGGAGGGGCCATGACGTAAGCCCCGTGGATGCCACAAGCCACTACCTTTTGACACCTGCCTCTTCCTCATTGTTCCCGCTTGTGCCAGTAAATTAGCTACGGTTCAGAGTAACGACACTTGGCCATATTGTGGCTTAAAATCATGGTTACCAGTTATCTGAAGCTTCATCTAAAATCACAGGAAACGCTTTTCCGTCCCCCACAAATGTTTAAACAACCCGCGACAAAGCATTGCAAGAGTGCATCAGCTTCCTAGCACCCCATCTAATGCTGAGGAAGTCGTACTTTTGGATCATGACGATCGGCAGTTGCGTTTGCTCTGAATTCGACCCAAAATGGCGGCGCCCAAAACAATTTTGGGGAACGGAGTGCCGATACTTTAAAGCTCATTTATTGACTCTAGGCATGAAGTGAACTCGGGTGTATTCTTTTCCCCTTCGTCTTTATTGTTTATTGATTTCAATCATATCGAATAATGAACACATTATATCACGCCACGCTTGTGTAGTTATTTGTCTTAGATTTATTAACCTGGTCGACCCAGTACTTAAACCATTCATTTATCGATAGTAAATCTTCCAATATATTTTTTAAATGTGAAGTTAAAAAGACACGGAGATTGATGATGATACAGACTCCAACGCCGCCCTCGGAAATTTTTTGAACATTAGAAATCAGCAGTTTGTCTGCCATCCGCCAGGTAGCGCGACAAAACACCCAAACAGTTTTTAAATGTTTTTAAAATTAGCTAAGCTCTACACCTATTAAGAAACCAAAGCAAGATCATTGTGAAAATGTAATACATCGCAATGCATACCCAAGCAGCACACCATTGTTGGACCAACATGGGCCCGCCACTGTCAAAACTTGGCTCCAATATTGGCCTAACGTTGGTTTTTGTCAAAAGCGCTACCCGATCCAATGGTGGACCATTCACTAATGCCAATGTTGGACCAAGATTCGACCAATATTTGAACCAATATTGGACCGTCCTTTATGCCATCGTAGGACCGCCTCTTACCCAACATTTAAGCCAACGTTGGGCCACAATTTAACCAACACCTAAGCCATCATTGGACCGCTACTGGTTGTGGGTCTTACAACCAATATTGGCATCCAAGTTTAAGCATTGGCTTATCCAATATTTTCTCCCAACCTAACGCTCTGGATATTTCGATTTCGTCATCCGATTTTAAGCTCGAGCTGCACTATTTTCGGCAGCCATTTTAGCGGGTAACAGCTTTCTTTTCAGATGTATTTATAGTGTTCTACTGAACACTATAAATACATCTAAAAAGAAAGCTGCTCTGGACAAGCCACATTCACTGTGGAAAATATTAAGTCAATATTACATGCAGGTAAATATAAAAGTCTGAAATGCAAAGTGTACCGTCAATACATTTTATTAAAGTTTCGATTGAAGGAACATTTAAACAACAATGAGTGCAGGGTCCATCACTGCAAGCTGTCAACCGGGCAGGAACTTGATGGAATTCCACGCAGGGGCCTGGCCACAGGATTCTGAAAGAGACAGAAGCGGGTGTTTGGATTCAGGTGAAAAGTTTTCAAAGGCTCTCAGTCCTCTCTTACGCTTGTCAATATTGAATATCAAAACAACACATAGCTTCATTACTAATCGCCGCCCTTTAATTAACTATTCGATTAATCGGCTCAGTTGCTCCTCAAGTTTAAAATCTCAAAAAGGCCTACCGACTTTTTTATGTTTTTTTTCTTCCATAATATAAACTTTCGTTTCCAGTGAATTATTTTTCGTTATTTTGTATGTAAAGAAAACTTAGTACTGCCTTCTAAAATAAATATATGCGGAGGTAAGACGCCGGGGCCGGCTTGCTGGAATCAGTATCTCAGCTGAGACTGGGTAAAAGAAAGTACTGTAAAGGCTGGGGCGCGCGAGCGTCTTGAGTCCCGTACAGCTCGTACGCTGGCTTTAAAAGTTCTTTCCCCCCCGTCTCAGCTGAGACGCTGTTTCTAGCAAGACGGCCCAGGCGTTTACTGTTGTTTTGTTCGTCCGACTTGTCCTTACTCAGAGCACGATTGATCTAGATTAAAATATTTATAGTGATTTAAAAAATTAATCAAATAGTACGAAGGTTATTTCATAAATTGCTTAGCTCTACTCTTGCAGCATCATAGCGTCCCTCAACCAAGAAGTCCTAAGAATTACAATCTCGCCATTTAAGATCACACCAATATTTCTACGTTGATGCGAAAAAAAAAAAAAAACGTTTTTAAGATTTACGGTGTTTGCAGCACGGAAATATGTAGTTATAAATGTATCCATATTGCCTCGATAATATTTACAATTTATAAATCTAACCGCTGGCTTGCCTCTTCAGCTCACCACTGCCAAACGCACTATTAAATTAACAGTTCAATAAATACCCCGTTATACATAAGAACATAACAGATGAACAGAAATTGATGCTTCAATCAATAAAGAATTTAAAATAAATCAGGCATATAAAATAGCTTGCCGTGTAAAGACAATTACTGGCAATTACACTCGCAGAGCGCGGTGACATAACTGACACTCCACTCGCCCAACAAGCCGAAACTGGGCAAATAAGGACTACTCAACGCTATGGGGTATTTGGCTTTGGACGTACCGGGAAGACTTTTTTACTACAGCACACATCTACCGCCAAGAAGACAGCCATATTTTAACAAAAGAAATGAAATAAAAATTAATTCGAACACAGAAATAACCAATCAGAACGTCTCTCACGGTCTATTAAAATAAAAAGCACTTACAAATAGCTCTGTACAGGGCATTCCGGGCCGATCGCTCTGAATTACACGTTGAACTCGTCGGAGATTCCTGGCACAGAGTTCGACACGGTTCAAACTCATCGGATAGGGACAAAACGTACATTGCGTAGCAAGAATACCTATCCCCAATGGTCAGGAGGAATTCTCCTTGTCACTCACGTGAAAGAGAAGGCGGTCCGTCGTGTCTTCGGTCCGTCGAAGCCAGTGGTCACATGTATGCCCAAACAAAGGAAGATCACCGGTGTGTAGGCGCTGCCGACAGAATATTGTTGTTCTTGGCAATCCGCATGTTGAAGATCGCACTTGGCACTAAGACGAAATGCGCTGCCGGTGATCGGAACTCTAGAACCACCGTTCTCGGCGGTGGATGGCGGAGATGCCGAGCCGCTTCGCCCGATAAAAACAGTCTGCTAAGCAATCAAATGCACTCAGAGAACTTACAAACTGACACCACGGTGTCCTGATATGCGCATGATCATCCTGCCAACCTTGTTCGTTGAAAAACAAAAATGCCACAAAAAAAAAACATGCATAAATTGCGAAGCGCACCTGCCCACTTCCAGTTCGCGAATGCGCGTGTTGGAAATTGAGGAGACCGTCCCGACTCCCCACTGTCTTCTAGCCACTACTTTATCGTGTGGCCTTGGTGCATGCGATCCCACTTTCTGTGTGCATGTGTTTCGCGGGCTCGGCTCCACCACCCCTAAGCTGAGAGTGTAGAGGAAGCTAAGAAGCTCGGTGAACCGATCGCAGGTCTATCTTTAATCACGTGATCACGCTCTCTCCCGTAACCACGCACAGAGAGCGGTGCAGGTGATGACTGGTCCGGCCGGCGCGTAGCTCCCACCGCACTGTCAGCTTAGGAATGCAAAGTGTCCTCCTCCCTCAAGGACGCCAAGTCCTCATCACTAACAAAGAGGAGATTTGGAGATTAGTGACGGCGTGGGGAAAAAGGGAGGGGAACTGTTTACTCAATACCCTCTCTCGCCCTTTCCGAAATCGTTCCGAGGCCGTCGGCGTGACCCTACCCCTGCACACTTCTCTCTCTCGAATTCTTTCGTCTTTCTCTGCTGGTATTTGCTATCCGGGTTTCCAAAACCCAATGTAGTAGAGATTGCTTATGGTGAATTCCACTCGTAGATCCGGAGCGCTTTCCGAAATCCGCGAGGGAGGCAAAATTCCGCTCCGTGGGACCCGCTCCGAATCGACGAGGGGAAGATAAACTCGCCTTTTTGGAGCGATCTCCCCCACACCCCTCCCCATCGCTTCCTCCTCCGCCGTTCAAAATGGCCGCTGCTCGAACTTGACAAGCCCACCAACGCCTGAGCCAACTGATCTTTCCGACGCAGAAATAACACGCGACACAGGCCGGGCGAAATTATACGTACCACGGCGCTCATGCCGCAAATAACGAAGACGTCCGCGTTCGGCACCGTCACATACCTTTCGGCCGCGTCGAAGCGGCGGGGCACGGGCAGCGATTGCCAGCGGTGGAGTTCAGATTTCTGGTACGACATTAATAAACACAGAGGTAACAAACCATTACTTGCACGGTCGTGTCCTAATCTCTTCTTAATTTATTGCATGAGAAAACGCAGGCGGAATGCCGTGTAAAAAGGTAAACATTGGCTGCGGAATGAACAGGCCTAACCTTCCGTCTGCCTCCGGCTTTCCTGTCGTTCTTCCTCTCACGATCACAGATGTCAGCGCTTACGATTTACCACGCTCCACCGTCCCGGCTTTGTATCCCTGATCTCCGCGAGGTAGAAGCGTTCAAGCCGTCACAATCCCACGTAAACAACCGATGCACCCGAACAGATCCAACTCGACGACCCGTCCGGCCCGCCGACATCGCCAACCTCGCCGCGCATACGCACTGCCGATTTAGAAGGAAATCACGTGGGCCGCTCTGTCAATTTCCGGAGAGATCTGTGAAGTCCCGCAGAGCAAGTTCGGCGGAGTTTGAGGCGCTCCGTGGAGCGGTCGTTGCCAGAGATCTACGAGGGGAAGATGACCAGCTCGAGCCAGATCTGCGAGCGGAATATGCGCGCTCCAAATGGAGCGCTTTTGGAGCGCTCGATATCTGCGAGCGGAATTCACCATTAGACATGATAACTCCAGAGCAAGAGGACGAAAAGGAACTGACAGACACGAAGCTCCGAAATTAGCTTGGAGCCTAATGTCAAAATTAAAAAGAGGCAATGATAAATCAATGCGGAAAAAGGGGCGATATAAATTTCCAGAAAATCGTCCGCCACTTTGGCGTTCCCTCAGGGCACCATTGAAACTAACTAGCTTATGCTTCAAAATAAACAAAACTAGAGAGCATGCGCACAAAAAACATGCGCACAAACATGTGAAGTGCGCCACACCGGTAGTCTAAAATACCAACAACATGTGGGCGATCGTACGTGTGTTGCATGATAGCCCGACGTGCAGAATCCCTTTACGCGCTTCAACCAGAATTGTTCCACGTCATCATAATATGTTGAGGGTCTACAAATGACGACATGATTACGTTACACACGCTCGCGTGCACACTTGCTGTCTCTTAATTAAAAGTTGGATGCTCAACCGTCATGGTGAGGACCCGGCCACTTCATCTAGGTATTCGCGTCATGGGATTCTGATAAAACTGGTTTTTGAAGCCGTGACAACAGGGTGGGGTGTCAGTCGTGGAGCATTTGACATCGGGTGCTTTCGTGCACGACCCAATCGTACATAGCACACCAACTTTCTGTAAAGCGGTATTCTTCGGGGAACTTGGAAGTCCACTGTGATAAATGTTCGTGTGATCCTTTGCTGTAGAAAACGCAAATTCCGGGCAACTGGGAAGCAAAAACAGAGAGGAAAATTTTCTTGGCGTTCAAAATCAGTGTAAAGGAGGATGACGGTTGCATCAGTGCGTCGTCACTCGTTTCGTAAAATGCGGAATTTCGATTTATTTGGCTGAGGTATAGTAACGTATTATATTTGTTCATGTTGTCTAAATAAAATTCAGTTGCCAGTAGCGCACCGAGTTTGCAATCCTACTTTTGTTCTCGTTTTTTTTCGTGCTTTTAAGTTTAGGTTTTTTGCGCCTGACGTCGCTTCCCGCTAGAATCTAAATCAAGACCAACATTGTAGTCTGCTATCAGTGCATTGGCGCCATGTTGGAGGCATTAGGGCTCTTATTGTGGCACCAGTAGTGCCGTAAAGTCATAGAGCCGTCATTGTATAACCGCATTTCAGAATGGTGTCTTGTTCGAGTCAATCGCAAAGAGGTATCTTCACCTGACACGAAGTGCAGTCCACAAGCCCGTAGTTAGGGTACGAAGCTTTTCTGTCGAGATCATAGAGAACATAATAATCTATTATGTTGACTCTATAACGCGGACATCGTTTTTTTTTTCTTTTCAAGTTGGCGGTCCTGATGAGCCCATTTCGCTGGCGACTCCTTAATGTGCACGGTGAAGGAGCAAAATATCGCCATTAAGTTCTGTACCTTGTTATTCTTGTTTACTTTGCAGAAAAGCACCTGAATCGCGCTTTGACAAAATTAAATAAAATTGAAACGCGCTCGAGCAACTCCAACTTGTTTAGGCAAAACGAACACGTCTAAACCAGCATATTCCAACATGTTTCCACTATTAAGCCAATGGTATTGTCAGACTACCACAAACTGACCATTATCTGCCCCTCTGTTCTTAAAATGACGATGATCCAATGGTACTAACAGGACAACAGTAATCAATATAAGCTCGTGTTTATCCAACGTTGGCAAGCCAATGCTACAGTGTTCATTTTATGCCAGTCCCCATCAAATATTGGAATGCCAACGGCCCGGACAGGCCAACGCGGACCATTTTATTCCAGTGTTCATCCAATGTTAGCAAGCCAAGGGTACTCAAAGGCCAACATTGTCCGGTTTATGCCAGTAGTCATCCAATATTCGCAATCCAATGGAACTGACAGGCCAAGATTGCCCATTTTATACCAGTGTTCATCCAATATTCGCTAGCCAATGGAACTGACAGGCCAACATTGCCCATTTTATGCCAGTGTTCATCCAATATTCTCAAGCCAATGGAACTGTCAGGCCAACATTGCCCATGTTTTGCCAGTGTTCATCCAATATTCGCAAGCGAATGGAACTGACAGGCCAAGATTGACCATTTTATGCCAATGTGCTTCCAATATTGGTTGGTCATTGGAGAAGCTGGGCCATCACTGAAGATTCTATATAATGGCATAAACAATATTGGGAGCAGATTGGCTAAAGTGGACCATCATTGGACCTTTTTTCGCCAATGCTCTTCCAATATTGGCCCAACCCCTTGTGCTGCCTGGGTATCTATTCCAAACAATAAATGTTATTAGATGCCAATAAATCTGTTTAATGTCCAAAAAAGATATGCGTCAAAAACAGGTAAGTTTAAAGGGCTCCTGGTGCGTTATGACTTGAAAAAAAGCCATCGTCCACCTCTTGGGCAACCATTGTAGCTCTAAATGCTATAAAAGATTTTATTATAGTTTAATTATTTCCTCAGCGGCATTTGAAGTACCATGACTCGAAGCACAAAAAAGTGCTACGTTTAATATAAAATATCTAAACAAAAAAATTTTACACAACATTACATTTTGTTCTGCATATTACCAATTATACGCACTACATCTTTAGCTAATTTCATTGCCCTAGCGCTTGTCATTAAAAACATATTTGTGCTGAAAAATGTCAATTTTAGGGCAATATTTGGAGGGATGAAAAAAACAAAGTAGTGCAAATACCAAAAAAGTGTATCGTTACATTCTGCTCCGACATCATCTTAACAAAACTGCTCTATTGGAGCCGTGTTAATTTTAATAGATCGTTCATAAAACATGAACTAGCGGAGCAAGTGGGGGTCCGCGCCATCATATTCGCAACGCTACAAATGCGCATGTACAGTAAAAGCCAACCCATACATAATATTAAATTAAAGAGGATTGCATTGCCTTTCGAATGACATCAATCCCCCAAAACAGTTTTTATTTATTTATTTATTTATTTATTTTACCCTCAGGGCCAAAGGCGTTACAAAGGGGAGTTTGTATATAAAAAAAAACACATAGAAAAAATACACAACAGCAAAACGGCAAGAGGACTATGGTTGTGTAGAGCAATACATGTTAGTCAAGGCATTTTTGAAACTCTTACTGTCTACGATTTCGGCAACATCCATGGGAAGGTGATTCCAATACAAAGAGGTGCTGGGAATAAAGGAATGATGATATGCGTTAGCCCTGCAGGATGGAATGCCAACTTTGAATCTATGATCGTTCCGTGCTGAGAGATAATGGGGTTGTGTTAGTAGCCTTTGCTTGAGAGATGAATTATGATGATATATTTTGTGGAACAAACACAAGCGAGACACTTTTCTGCGCAGTGAAAGATTAGGCAAGGATAAACTGGTTTTCATTACGGTTACGCTGGCGGTACGATGGTAATTAGAAAGAATAAAGCGGGAAGCACGATTTTGGACGGATTCTAATTCAGAAATGAGCGATTCAAGACCGGGGTCCCAGATAGACGCAGCATATTCAAGCTTACTCCGAACAAGGTTTGTTTTTGTAAAGAATCAGTTTTAAAGACATAGGCGCGAGGAAAAAGTTTCTTTTAAGGTAACCAAGCATGCGATTAGCATTGTTAACGATATGTTCAATATGAGCTTTCCAGGATAAATCACAAGTTATGTGCACTCCCAGATACTTGTAGAATGGCACATACTCAAGAGAAAGGTTATCAATGGAGTAAACAGGACGTGTTGTGTTAAGACGAGACACACGCATGTATTTACATTTAGCAGTATTTAATTTCATGCACCACAAGCTACACCATTCAGAAATAGAGTTAGCATCAGACTGAAGGAGAGATATGTCAGAGTCATGAGTAATTTCACGATAAATAACACAGTCATCTGCAAACAGACTGGCAGATGAGCATACATTGTTAGGTAGGTCGTTAATATAGATAAGAAATAAGAGGGGTCTCAGAACAGAGCCCTGGGGAACACCTGAAGTGACTTGCGAAGGTTGGGAATCTACATCATTGACAGTTACAAACTGCGATCGATTAGTAAGAAACGAGAGCAGCCATGCAACGACATTAGGGTCTAAATTAAGTTTGATAAGCTTTTGAATAAGGAGGCAGTGAGGGATCTTGTCGAAGGCTTTAGAAAAATCTAGGAAAATACAGTCTACCTGAGAGCCGCGGTCAATAATGGAATGAAGGTCATGGGTAAAACACAAGACCAGAGTCTCAGAAGAAAATGATTTCCGAAAGCCATGTTGAGCATTACAGAAGTAAGAGTTAGACTCTAAAAAATTAGCAAGGTGAGAATATATGATATGTTCAAGAATTTTACAGGGTGTGCTAGTAATTGAGATGGGACAATAGTTAGCTGGAGAATGTTTGTCACCTGATTTATGCAAAGGAATCACTCTCCCAATCTTCCAATCGTCGGGGATAAAACCAAGCCCCAAAGACTGCTCAAAAAGTTTGGATAAAATAATTGCACTATACATTTTCGTATTTTTCAGAAATTTAGAATTGATGTTGTCAATACCAGCAGACGACGACATTTTGAGAGTATCAATCACATTGGCTATGCCTATAGTGTCAATACAAATTGGATCCATTGGAAAATATGCATTGGTAGAAAATTCAGGAATACAAGAAATCTGAGACGAAGAGAACGCTAACACAAACATTTCGTTGAAGACCTTTGCACAATCACTGCTAGGAATATCATCACCATCAGCATTTCTAAAAGACACGGCACACCTATCATTCTTATTTACAGAGTTCCAGAATTGCTTGGGATTATTAATCAGCATGCTGGGCAAGGTAACATTGAAAAACACATCTTTGGCGTTCGTAATGGCCGTCTTATAAGCGCTAGCTGCGGAAGCATAGGCGTCCCAACGCTGCTGAGAGTTAGAGCTTTTCGCAGATCGAAAAAGACGTTTCTTCTTGTTAGACAATCGTTTGAGGGATTGATTAAACCATGGAGACTGGCAATTATAAGTAACGGATCTTAGCGGTATGAAAGTGCTCATGAGAGAATCAACTTTGCATTTAAATAGATTCCAATTTTCTTCCAGGGAGCGATACGAAAATTGTGGTAAGTAGTCATCTCAGAAAACACACAACTCACGATTAATTGATTCGACGTCTGCTCTCTTATAATCTCTGACGCGTTTCGTATTATCAACAGTACGAGATACTGAACCCTTAAGCTCAAAATGAATCAATGAGTGGTCACTCAAGCCAGGCAGGCAGGATACAGAAGAAACAATATCGGGCACAGTAGAAAAAATAAGGTCTAGAATGTTTGATGTAGATGAAGTGATTCTCGTAGGTTGTGTAACGAGTTGCGAAAAATTGAAATCAAGACATATTTGTAAAAAGTCGTAACATTCCCTTGAAAAAGGCTTCGAAAATGGTCGTTGCTCAACCACACTATGTTTGGATAATTAAAGTCGCCCAGTAAAATTAGTGGGAGACTAGGAAAACGAACAGAAACTTTATTGATAGCAACATGTAAATCTTGAACGAAGTTAGAGCTACTGGACGGGGGACGATAACAGGCTCCCAAAATCAACCCCGAGTGCTGCAAGCGAAGATGAACAAACACAATTTCCAAGTTGTTACTTATATCAACGAGGGATGATTCAAAGCGGTCAGACACAGCAATCAAGACGACCCAACCGCACTTTTGGCCTCTATCAGGTCGGTACACACTGAAACGCTTGTTACAATTGAAAAGTTCGCCGTTATCAACCTTAGCCGAAAGCCAGGTTTCAGTCAAAACGATTATGTCAGCATCAGTCGAATCGATAACAGAACATAAATCGTCCCTTTTTGGAAGAATTCTACGAATATTAGTAAACAGAACAGAAACTTGTTTTGGCAACGATGACAAGCCACTTCCCCTCACGACTCGTCATTGCCGGGTGTCGGAAGCCGAATCAGTTACGTCGTTATCAGCTGGTTTTTGATAAACCTGAGTACTAGACGTGTCTGCAAGCTCACAGACACTGTTGATAAGGGGATTATAACTAAAACACTTGTTGTTCATAAAGAGCTTGTTATAGCGCAATTTAAATGTACAGTTGTGTGATTTGCCAAATTCCACAAGCTTCTTCCTAGCATGTCTCGTAGCGGGTGAAAAATCTTCGCTAACAGTTATGCCGCTAGGCTTCAGTTTAGCACTTGAGAATAAAATTTGTTGCTTCATTTTAAATGACAAGAATTTGACTATGATCGGTCTGCATTTATTGACTGAGAATGCGCCAAGCCTGTGCGCTCGTTCAATGGTGTCGGTAGGGATGACCAGGTTGAGAGGAGTCGCTATAGCATTCAGCAATTTACCTTCTGTTTGAGCCCAAGTTTCCGACTGAGCGTCATCCAAGCCATAAAAAAGCAAATTTTCCCGTCGAGACCTATCTTCTTGTTCTGCTTGACTAACCTTCAACGTGGAATTATCATTTAATAGGGATGCAACTTGTTGGCGCAACGTTACCAACTCTTGATGGACGACCCCACAAGCGGTGCTTTTAGTCTCGACGGCAGATAGTCTTTTATCGAGTTCCGTGACTTTACCCTGAATTGACTTCTGATTTATTTTAATCTCATTTACGGATTTGATTAGGTTCGACTGTTCATTATCCATTTTTATCGTACGGGCATTGACACCTTGTAAGAGAGTGAACATATCATTAAATTGTTTTAGTTGCGCTTCTGTCATGAAACCTAGTTCCTGAGACATCTGAGACCGCGTGGGGCCGGGATTAAGCTCGACGTCTCCAGACAGTAGAATAAGTTGGCCGACCGCGTCAACACACTGCTCAAGCAAAGACAGCGAAATCCCCGGGCACGGGAACAACATCAAGCATAGATTGTTAGATTTCTTTGCGTACAAAGGGGTGGAACATGTACTAACCTGCACAAGCAAGCGCACGGTGTTACCGAGCCGTATCGCGTTGCTGTTCCCGTGCCCACTGGAGGAGCCGAGCAGATTCCAGCAGCAGATATCAGAAGAAGACGATGTTGCGCGTGTCGATGCAGTTGCCTTGCTTGGGAGAGAGAGGTTCTGGCACCAACCTTCCGGTGAAAAACACAAAGGTTCGATGATAGTAGTATCACAGCTGTATCCGTGCGTCGTTGAACACTGGCTCTGGGAACGCGGAAGGGTCGTACTGGCTCGGAGGGACTGGATGCATGCCGTGACCTGCTCAAGCAAGCGCACGGTGTTAGCGAGCCGCATCGCGTTGCTGTTCCCGTGCCAAAGGAGATGAGTAATGACCTGCCAAAAAGTACCTAAACTGCCACATTCAGTGGGACTGTGGCCTTAATCGCTCACTGTAAATAAATATATTGTAAACCACTTAAAGGAAACTTTAGCTGCACTTTTTTATTTGATATTTATGCTACTAGAATCAAAGTAGTCAAATAGTTGTATAAAAACAGTTCCGAAAACCTCTGAAATGATTTGTAGTAACTGTGTCATTTTGTGTGTTATCACGCTGAGGTCGCCTGAAAGCAGAAAACCTTGAACTTTGGAAGTAACGAATTTTAAAAGCTTATTGTATTCTATATGTTATTTCCTATTACCAAAAATCAACAAATCCATAAATCATACGTAACGCATAACGCCCTTGATGGGCGCATTACGTGTCATTATCTTTAATGTGATCTCGAAAATATATATGACTATCTCTGATCCACAAGTAATAATGTATTTCATAATATTATTCACTAACCGTCTCATATATATATATATATATATATATATATATATATATATATATATATATATATATATATATATATTATACAGGGTGTTTCAGAGAACTCAGGCCAAATCGCTCCTGCGAAAACTACTTATCGCAACGAAAAAAGGCGTGTGTCATTTTGGTCCTGGGCCAGGGGCCCATTTAGGAAAATTATTCAAGTTCGGGATAATTAAGTTGTTAATTATATTTGCGTAATTAACTTTTTTAATATTGTGTTTAAGAGCATGGTTTCAATTAGAAAATTGCTCAGCATCGTCGAAAAACACTAAAGCAACAAATTGCAAAACGATAGAAGGCACGCGAAGCATTTTACGGCTGGCTTTCTGAAAAACCGCACAAATTCGGCGGGTTTTTCAGTTTCGGTTTGCAATCGGAGCGCATCTCGGCCCTGGCGGCACCGCGCCCCGTGGAGAGATAGTGCAACCAACCTCTGCTGCGCTGTCATCGCGCGACGCAGCAGAGGCTGGTTTCTCTATTTCTCCACGGGGCGCGGTGCCGTCGGGGCCAAAATGCGCTCCGATAGGAAACCGAAACTTAAAAACCCGTCAAATTTGTTCAGTTTTTCAGAAAGCCGTAAAACGCTTCGCGTGCCTTGTATCGTTCTGCAATTTGTCGATTTAGTGTTTTTCGACGATGCTGAGCAATTTTCGAATTGAAACCATGCCCTTAAACACGATAATTAAAAAGTTAATTACGCAAAGGTAATTAACAACTTAATTATCCCGGACTTTAATAATTTTCCTAAATGGGCCCCTGGCCCAGGACCAAAACGACACAAGCCTTTTTTCGTTGCGATGAGTAGTTTTCGCAGGAGCGATTTGGCCTGAGTTTTCTGAAACACCCTGCATATATATATATATATATAGGAAAGTAAACGTACCTCGAAGCTTTTCGTGGAGTTTTATTACATATAGGTCGACGTTTCGGCCTATATATATATACAGGGTGTATATATATATAGGGTATATATATATATATATATATATATATATAATCTATCTCTTATACCTCTCTCCCTATCTCTTATATTTGAATATATAAAAGCCCATATATATATAGAGAGAGAGAAAAGAGAGAGAGAGAAAAATATAGCGTGGGATGCGGGAAAATATAAAGTTATGAAGTCGCACTTCGAAGCGTTGTTGGCGCTTTAAAGCATTTTGTGAGCCGACGTTTCGGCCTACGTCAGGCCTTCTCAGGCCGAAACGTCTTTAATAACTTCCGGTAATGAGGGTGGGCCACCGGGCAGGAACACAATAACTCAAAACCAATATCTTCTTATGGTCACCTAGGCTTTCGTGTCTATTATTTTCGCTTTTCATCTTTGCTCATCTTTTCATTGCGCTGCTGTACCTATAGTTCATTATGTTTGTTTGTTCCTCATCCAAAAATAATATACGAGCACTATATCTTGTCGTCCGGCACTTCGACCGTTTTCACAAAGAAACGCTACACGCCCTCCTCAAACTATCTCTCTATAGCCTTTTCGTCCCTGCTCTTGGCAGGAGTCAACCCCAGTTTTCACTCTCGCAAACAATAACCTTACCCTGATATCTCGAGCGTTTTCTCCCTGTGACGTTTATAGAGATTCTTTTATTAAAAAAAAAAAAGCCGAAAAGAAAACAATCACGACGGATATCTCGCCAACTCTTAGACGCAGCTCAATTCCGCTCCATTCTTTATGGCAAAAAGGGCTGTAGGGTGGCCTCCGCCGCGCCGCCGCGCGGGCAAACGAAAGGATTGCTTCGGCGCGCGAAAGCTCCGAGGCTCAAAGTTTCGACTTTGCAAGAACCAATCTATCACTCGCACACGGCGGGAGGAGATGGATAGCGGGACTCGCTTTCTAATCGAGGCAGTGAAATATTCGCGCACGCGCCGGCAACGATGCATCAAAAGTCGGCAGCGCCGGCGCCACTCGCGCGCGAGCTCCGTGCGCGCACTCAAACGCGAGCCTTCAAGTGTCCCACTCTTTGGCCCCGGAACCCCTTCTCAATAAGGAGATTCCTTGGGGCTTTTTCTAAGCGAGATTTCCACCTCAGCTTCCCTCGGGGTAACCTTTATAAATGACGCAAACCGGGCAGATTATCCATCTCGTCGCGGAAATCGGGGGAATGGGTTCTTGCATTTGCAATGAGGCCGCCCTTCTTTCCCTCTTTTCTTCTCTTTCCCAGTTTTACCCTCCTCTCGCGGCCCAGTCTACTTCCTTCATTCCGATATCTGACCTTCTGCGAGTTCGCTTTTCCGCAGAACATGAGACAACAAATCACGGCCAACAACAGATAAATCCAAGCGAAGCGCCAAGTTTATAAATTAATTAGATCTGCAAAGTGTCTTCTGCACGGGAACAATGAGCTTCGTCATTTGCTGTGATCCTTCATTTCTCTGCCGTGATTTGTCGTCTTGCGTTCTGCGAGAAAGTAAACTCACAGTCCTCTGTCTTAGAGGGTGTTCGTTCACCCCTGGTCTGTGACAGTCCGATGGAAGCTACGTTCTCAGCGGACTAATAAAACGCCTACCTTTCGTCAAGTGAATCGGCTTTCTGCGTGTGGGTATAGCGAGGAGAGCAATCACGTGGCGACAAGTAGGCGTATGACTGTTTCGAAGAGCACGTAGCTTCCATCGCACTGTCAGCTTCAGGGTGGACGTAGCGCAAACAGCTCTGACTTCATTTGTTTCGACGCAGACGCCAAATACTGTTCACTTCCTTTCGCGAATAACACGCATCGTGGAAGAGGGCACTGGCCGGACCTGGAAGGATTGAGAACCTATACTTTCTGTTCTAAGCTGCTCTACACAGTGGCCCCCAATAGGCTTCGTATCAGAGGCATAGGTATCTTCCCAAAAGGTACCGGTGCTGAAATCGTACCGTATAAGCGCAATGTATGAATCTTTAACACGCTTCGCTTATGGTAATTTCCCGACCGCATACCGCCATAACACCTATCAAAATTGTAACTAGTCGAGGTGGACTTCCGGACGCTAATTTTATATAGAGATTGAGGAACGCAGGTAAGTAGAGCAGCGAACCTGAAACACGGTGATTGCATCGGCGTGATGCCCTAAACCCCTCACGAGTAAAAATCAAGCCGTAAACGTTTGCAGATGCGTAAGTCTGCCAGCCGTTTTATGACCGAGATTTTTCATACTAAAAAAAAAAACGGCACTAAAATGCAAGAGTAAAAAATAAACTCTACATTACGAATTGGGGCTTACAAAACCAAACTCAAAAAAGCTCAAAAGCATAGAGAAGTGAACTGGGATTTTTAAACCCCGAAAACGTGAGGAACTAAGATAAGTAAAAAAACTTGGAAGACGTTTAAGCTTCTCCTTTAAGAGTGCAACGCGATAGCGTTCTCGCGCCTTGTTCATACCCCCTTCTCCTTTGCCGTGCTAGCGTGCCATGCGTGGCCTAATCAGTAGCGTGTCTGCGTAGCTCGAATCCCACCCAAATTACTTCAAATTTATTCTTTGAGGCAAATGAATTACTTTATAAAGTGAAATCATTTGAGACATGCGGCGACCTTTAATTTGCATTACATATCATGTCCTTTAAAACCTGAGACTGTGGTGCAGAAAAGAAAAAAAACTTTTAGTCGAACACAGAAGGGAACGTCTCAAACTCGGCTAACTGGTTTATTTCTCAAGCATTTTATATATAGCCACACAGCCACCCTAAACCACCTTCTACGCAGAGATCTCCTTTGTTGAAAGGACTTTCAAATACAAAGAGCATACACTATCACAAAGGCACAAACGGTCCAACCCACAATACTATCAGTGTCAACCACCTTCAACGCAAAGATGGCCTTTGCTGAAAGCATTTTTTAGAAAGGAGATCTCTCGTAGATGGTGAACATTACATGTCATGTTTTAATCACTTTCATTCCACGCGTGACGTCACGTTTCACGTGAGCGTTGTGGGCTGCTTAAACTTCCCGCGCGAGGTCATGTGGCTGTGACGTCATGACCCTATTGACCAATCAGAATTTTCTCGTCACGCCGCCGACGCCGGCTTTTCTGCGACACGAGCTCATTAACGCAGTCGCGTTAAAAGGAGTGCTTCAAAGCACGAAATGCGTTTTTACGCTACCCCCCCCCCCCCCCCTCTTTCTCCCCGATCCCAAAGTTTTGTCGGTCCTCCCGTCCGTGCATTTTTCGCTAAACCTAGTGGGGAAAGTGGCGTAACCTGACATATACACCTTGGGGAAATTGGCGGCACGTGTCCCATACGTCAACCCAGTTTCCCCGCTCGGGAAAATGTACGTCTTGTGGCCCAAATCGTCAATACAGCATCCCCGCTAAATTCAGCGTAAAATTGACGTCATGTTGCCTTTCCACCAATTCAGTTACCCGCTAAATTTATCGGGAAAATTCACGTCTTGGGAACTAGACACCAGTTCCCCTTCTAAGTTTAGCTGGGGAACTCGACGTCACTTGTCCTGACGTCACGTTGTGGTCGACAGGAAAACGTTTGCTGTTTTAAAAACAAAACAATCTTTCTCGCTACAATTTTAAAAAAAGAATACTAAACGAAAGAGCTTGTCCGAAATGACCGTCCTGCTGCCAAGCTGGTCATCGCTGGTCTCGAGCTGTTCAATTCGAGCTTGTATCCGTCTGTCACTTGAGCGCAGCGCGTGGCGCGCGTTGATGCGCCACTGGTGGGTGACTTGCCGCTCCAGACATGAGGCCGCCTAGCGCTTAGACTCTACAAGGGCTCTCCCCCCCCACCACCCTAGAGGAGTCATAAGGTGACGTAGTTCTCAAGATACGGAGCGATGGTTCTTGCGCTCGGTGGTTGGCAGAGGTGGTGCTTGTAGTGGGGCTATGGCTGACCAACATGGGGGCTGGAGGCAGGGTACTGGTGGCGGTTCAAGGTGGGCAGCTTTAGGGCGGTCGATGGAGATGACTTGCATCGCAACCTGGAAGTTTAAAGCAGTGTTGTGCCCGTTATTGAAAATAAGTAACGATATAGCGTTACTCGTTAGCTTCGGAAAAGCTAACGCGTTACAGAACTCCGTTACAATTTTGCAAATATAACGAAATATTGGTGTCGTTACTTCCTATGACTAACGGACGTTACTTTTACGTTAGTTTGTCGTTACTTTGTGTTTCACTGTTAGTATATGACTGTCAGTATATGACTGTAGAGTCTCAACCCCAAACGTCTCCATAAGATTGTCGAACACTTCTTGAGAAACGGGAGTTTGATGCATACGGTTGATCTTAATCTGCTTCAGCAAGGGCGCGTCGGGAAAGTGGGTTGTTGTCTTGGACTTTCGTTTCTTTGAATTCACCGCAAACTCTGATAGGTTGTGCGAATGGAGGGACTGGCGGAAAATAAAAAAAATTATATGGACTGATTCAAAACACCGATGTTAATTTCTAGCTATCAATGGTGTGGTATAATGAAATATTAACTAAATAAACCGCATCACGAATTTAGTATAAAAAACACTGTCTAAATAGATCGCAAACTTAAACAAATATCAAATAGGCGTGTTTATATATAACTGCAATGATTGATTTATTCTCCTTCTGAAATATACAAGTAAACTAAATTAAGCCGTTTTCGTAGAGTTTTCGCTAGCTTAAATATTGAGCATTGTGAGATGTAGCTGAAACACTATGCGTCTAAAAAAACGATCTCAAAAGAAAGGTGCGTTATTTTGGCTAACAAAACTTAGCCAGGACATTTTAACGGAGAAAGAGTAAATGACATTGAAAAATACCTCACCTTAATGTGCTTTTTTAAATTAGAGTTCGACGTCCCGGGTGTGCTGAGGAGCTGGAGTTTCGGCATACAGAGTAGACATTTAAACAGCAAATTGTCTGACTTTGTCTCCCTCAGATAAAAACATAGCACTTAGCCCGGGCCATGGTAGTGGAGTTCCGGTGGCCGTTGCCATCTTGCACGAAGAAAGGTGAGTGGGAGATGGCAGTAAAAGGGGATTTTATAACGAGCGTTCCACAACGGCCTTGTTGGTTAGAGGCAGATGTTGCATGAAGGAGACAACTGTTCAGTACAAGGACTGCTCACAAACAACACACCTCATAGCCACGCCGGTTTTAGTTACGGTCCGGACACCGACAACACTTATTATAACCAATAGTTATAACCAAATGTGATTATGGGTGATTATAAACGAAGTATAGTGCCGGACATACTTTGGTTATAATCACATGCGTTCACGTAGTATCCTTACATGTATATAGGACTGAAAAGGTTAGCGAGCGTTTATAAGCTCTTTACCCTAAGTTTCTCCTTCACGGCCAAAAACCTTCTTCTTTTTTTTTTTTTCATGAGGCAGCAGCAAAGTAAGGACGAAGCATACGAAAGCCATCACTATCACTGCTACGAATGTGTCTCTCTAATGGCGCGTTCACACTGGAAGCGGATCCGCAAAACGCGAAGCGGATCCGCGCGTTATCAACCGCAAAGCGGCTGGAATCGAGCGGTAGGAGCTCGTCTTTGCCAACCGCTTCGGGACCGATTTGCCCCAACCGCTTTCGGGAACCGAGAAACGGCAACCAATCGCAACGCGACGCTGACGTGACGTCAGTGACTTTCGAAACAAGACGGCACCTGTCGCTGGTTAGGCGTCAAAGGCACTGTAGTCCTAGCGTTACGGCAGACAAATCAACAGAGAAACGTGATGATCACGTCCGTCACTTGAATCCGCCACAAAAATAATTGACTCGTAATCTTGACGGGCTTCGCGCCGGTGATTTGGTCCAGGTAAGAGTTTATTTATTATACCGGGTGAAACAGCCCGGAGATCGCTGCCTCGTTAGTCTCTGCCCGTAGAACGTCGGAACCCGCCCCTGATCGACCGAAATGTCAGCTTTTGTACCCACTAAGACAGTCGCGTGAACTATTGAAAGCTTTCGACACCGTGCATGACCACAACGAAGGCCGATAGGGACGTTGTGAGTTTGATTGCATAGCCAACGCACTACCGCAAAGCCGGCAGGGCACCTGCGCTAGCTCGACCTGTAACGTTTACTACTAATCAAAGAAATAAAGGGAACATAGTCGAAAAAATAAAATGTACGTACCAGACAATGCGGAGGTAATTCATACGGCGTTTATTCGAGCTTAATATCAAACAAACAGTATATTTGATCGACGTGCGAGTGACGAGAGGAGAGTCCGCCACCAACGAACCCACATCCGCTTATCAACGAACACATTCCCCCGCACCACGGTCCACCCAACCGCTCACAACTTTGGAAATGATAAGAGCGAACGAGGGGGGAAAACTGACCCTCAATCCCGAAAACAAGGTCGGATATTCATGCGGGAAGGGTCCATTTCGAAGAAAAGGTCGGGCATCCTGTTGTGAGTCAGCAAGGCGTGCCTAGCTGGACTTTGCTTGTGGGCGAAGTCGAGGGAATCACAAGCGAGTTTTGCGGGTCCATGCCTCTTTTTTCGCCGCCTGAACTCATGATGCGTGCGAACTTCCCGAAGAAAAATCATGAGAGTGCCAAAATAGCAAAACTTTGTCTTTGTATCGGGAATTAAAGTGGATTTTGGATTGTAAAACAGGGTTGCCCAACGCAAGTCTCAAAACATCACATGTGATCGCCGAGAAACCGTCAACCACGTCTTGGTGTCACTCGCGGGGTCACTCGCGAACCGCATCCGCAACCGCTTTGCGAACGCGGATCCGCTTCCAATGTGAATGCGCCATAAGAGGAATGATACAGTAGCCTTCACACACAACCAGGAACTGCGGGAAGGAAAAGGCGGGCGCAGCTTCCAGCAATAGCTAATTCGGTCTTTGAACGCCAGGGAGTTGGGGGCATGCTTCCTTGTGGAAGACCACGGTATTTATGTCTGACAAACTGCGATAAAAAGAAGGTGCCGTCCGTGGTGGTAACGGAGTCTTTCGTCTAATCTTTGAGGCGCTATGGAAGAAAGAATGCCCAGAGGTTTTGTGGGGGGGGGGGGGGGGGGGGGGGGGGGGACTTTCTGAACGGGGGGTTGCACTGCAGCGAGACACCGCACCTTTGTACCACGGCGGCACGTATTCTTAAAGATGGTGACGTCTTCTTGGTGACGGTCGCCGTTCAATGCTATGATAACTTTGCCACTTGTTTTGGTTCAAAACGTGGGAACGTCAACGCTTCCAAACTTAGAGTTTATTCTTTCTGTTGTTTACAGGACGAGAATTTATTTCTTTTGAAGAGAAGGATGTGACCAGCTGGAGAAACTAGGGACGCTGAGGAAAAATCCTTCAAGCGGCAGCAAAATCAAGAGACATTCGTTGAAAATCCTTGGACGGATGTCTCTTTCCAGCGAGACGGCTTCTCCTTAAGGCTACGGCGACGGTGATCTTGGCAGCTTCTCTACAAAGACTGCACCAAGGACGCTTAGGTCTTCCGCGCAGCGATAATCTCGCGCCTTTTTGGGCCCGGTCGTGGGACTGAGAGCGCAAAAAGTGTCTTCCAAAGGAGTTTGAAATTGCGCCGTTTATACATATCTTTGTTGGTGTTTCTTTGCAACTATTACGTAGTGTACATAATAGAAATTATTTTGTTTTCAAATAATCATGCGGCCATTTTTTATCAAAATTAACATGTAACGGGTAGCGTAATTTGATAGGAGATGCCGTGAAATAATAACGACATTACTTTACTCGTTAGTCATTGGGGATTCTAACGAGTACGTTAGTACGTTAGTCAAAAAAATAACGCGTTACCAGTTAAGTCATTAGTTGTAACGCGTTAGTTCCAACAGTGGATAAACGTCGCACAGATCAAGGTTTCTAGAAGCGTATCTGAGTGTATGTATCTTTTGGTCGCCTTGTTAAACTGCAGGCGCACCAGAAAGCAGATTTGCGAACAGATCAGCTTCAGCAAGCGATGACTTGATCGTAAGGAACGCCTCCGCTGCCTCTGGGGACCATGGTAGGGGCGAAGAGTCGCTCTGATTTCCCTTCGGGAGATCAGTCAGGGGCCGTAGAATAGTTGCGCAGTGCGGCAAAAAATTACGATAGAAATTCACAAGTCCAAGAAACTCGCGAAACTTCCTGCGCGATGTTGGAGTAAGGAATTTCTTGACCGCATTCACCTTTAATGTGAGAGTGCGGATTCCCTTGGAGTCGACGTGGCGACCAAGAAACTCCAGCTCAGAAACGCCAAACTCGCATTTGGCCTTATTGATGGTGAGCCCGTACTCCACCAGGCGCTGGAACAAGATATCCAGATACTAGAGATGTTGTTTGGCGCCAGTGCTGGACACCAGGATGTCGTCGACGAAGGCGAAGCGAAAACGTCAGCCCACGGGTGACGCTGTCGACGAACCTCTGAAATGTCTGGGCAGCGTTACGAAGGTCAAATGGCAGCCTGACATACCCGAACAGACCAAAAGATGTGATTATTGTTGTCTTTGGTATGCTGGATGCTTCCACGGGGATCTGGTGGTATGCTTTGATAAGATCAACGTTTGAAAATATGGTCGTCCCTCCCAGCGAAGCAGTGAAATCCGTGATGTGTGGTAGAAGATAGCGGTCTGCAACGACGGAGTTGTTCAAAGCGCGGTAGTCACCGCAAGCTTGCCAATTACTTGGGGATTTATTTTGCACCACAAGGAAGGGTGATGTCCATGGTCACTACGAAGCCCGCTTATACCGAGCTCAAGCATATGCTCCAACTCATCCTCGGCAATCATGAGCCGATCTTCCAGCAGTCGTAGAGGGTGAGCATAAGTGGAAGGGCCAGACGTCACGATGTGATATGTGACGCCGTGTTTCACTGGTTGCAGAAAGTTGGCAGGACGTGTACGCGTGGGTAACCGCTGGAGAAGATCTTTGAACCTTGTTGGGGGTGGAGTGCAACCTTGCGGGAGCGGTGAGGTGGATGCTGCGCCTTGGACTACTAGGTGAGTTGTGGCATCCACAAGGCACAGCCGCTGAATGTACACTAGAAGGTTGAAGTGTCGAAGAAAATCTGCCCATAAAATTGGGAACGTTACTTCGGCAACCACAAAGATTCACCGTATAGGTCGTCTCAAGCCAATGTTTAGTGTGAGCACCCGTTCAACCTGAGCAACATAGGTTGCGATTGTGGACTTGCCTCCCGCTTGCAAGGTGACGTTGGAGCGCTCTGGCTTGATGGAGATGAACGTCACTGGAAGAATGCTCACTTCGGCGTTGTTATCGACAAGGAACTGAAGACCAGAATTCTTGTCTAATATAAAAAAATAGACGGCTGGCTTCGGAACCGGCCCCACTCGCCACCTCTACTGGTAGGTCGTGACGTTTTCCGAGGCCGTGCATGGCCGAACGCACTTCTTTGCTTGCGTATCGAAAGTGCGATGGTACCAGAACGTATCTTAAAAGGGCGAGGGAGAACGATGTCCACGTTGTCGAAACACTGATCTGCGACGTTGGTTTGTTGGAAGTCGGGCACTGAGAGCAGCGATCTGAGCCGAGAGGCGTCTAATCTCAAGGAGAAATTCCTCCCTAAGGCCGCTGACGTCAGATGCAAAAATCGACATCCCAGCAGGTGAAGTCAGGGCCGGCCCTAGGGGTGGGTGACCTGGATGGTCGCCCAGGGCGCCATCAAAAGGGGGGCGCCGCCGCGCTTCCTTTTAAACTTTTTTTTTTTTTTTGGGGGGGGGGAGTATTTATTTGAGCACTCTGCCCGACACGACGCTATATATGCTCGATCGCTGTTCACTTTTCGAATGCGGTTCTCGTCTGACAAAACGCTCGTGTTGGGCCACTACCAATATGTTTACTAACAACGTATGTCGCACCTAGTAGGTAGAGGCGTATAAAAAAAAGGGAGGGGGGGGGGGGGGGGGGCGCCACGGCCGGAGTTCGCCCAGGGCGCTCGGTGGTGTAGGGCCGGCCCTGGGTGAAGTCGAGGTGGGGTAGGTCTGCTCTGATCTTGGACCTGTGCGCTGGTGGTCACAGCGACCTCCATGAGGGAGTCCGCAAGCTTTGCCAGTTCTTCGAGGTCGAGTCCCGCCGCAGATACAAGGATCATGCGGACGTTTGTCGGGAGCCCTTGTAAAAAGAACTCCCGAAGCAACGTTACGTTGAAGGTACGCGATTTCTCTTCCAAAAGTTGTTGTAGGCGTCGAAACAGCTGTGAAGGCTTGCGATCGCCCAACTCCTCTGAAGTGAGGAGCTGCTGGAGACGGCGCTGCTCCGACGACGTGGTCCTTCGTATCAGGTCCGCCTTGGAGACGTCATATGGAGAGTTTGCGGCAGGGTAAGAATCAGGTCCCTGATTTCCGCTGCGATGCCCGGAGGGAGCGCTGCGATGACATGATGGAAACCCTGTATTGGGCTGTAATCCTCGAAGGAGCAAACTGGCTGTCCACCCGTGCAAGCCAGATTTGTGTGTCCACTGGCCAGTATTGAGGCAGGTGGAGGTGGATAGCTGACAGTTCCGCAGCGGCAGGTTCTCCCGAATTCGCCATGGCGAACGGAACTGGTTGCTAAATACCTTGGTGCAACAGAGGACGGTCTTTGGAGGTGTGTGCGTGCCCCGGGGTCACCAATTTCTGGTCGCTTGGAAGACGTTTGATGTTTTAAAAGCAGAAAAATTTTGATCACCCCATTTTTGTTTAATACTGAACAAAGAGCTTGTTTGAAATGACCGTCCTGTTGCTGTCAAGCTGGTCATCGCTGGTATCGAGCTGTTCGGTTCAAGCCCGTGCCCATCTGTCGTTTGAGCTCCACGCGTGGCAAGCGGTGATGCGTTATATCTGCTTGACTTGCCGCCCCAGACATGAGGCCGTGTAGCACTTGGACGCTACAACGTCCAGTTTCCCCGCTAAATTTAGCGGGAAAATATACGTCACGGGACACACTAATTTTCTCACCAATTCCCTCATAAATTCCCTACGATACATTTCATGCATTATATACTTCGAAGGTAAATGTCGCTGCCAATTTTCCTTGAAGGACATTTAGAAGAAAATCTCCAAATAAATTGCAATCACCAATCTTTCCGAACATAATGCAATACTCTATCTCTAGTCACTGACAGAGTAAGAACGTCGGAGCGTGTCTTTATAACGCCCGCCCTCCAGCACGCGTTCCATGCCTTCCGCCGTGCATGGGCTGCGGGCACGCACACGAGGTGCACGAGACGCCAAAGCGCTGTTGAAGGCTGAGCAACTGAAGCTCCACCTTGCCGCTCTCCCCTTGTCAGCGACTACAAAAATATTTCTTCACAAATAGCTTATTTTTTTAACCTTTCTGCCGAAGTTACGAAGCCAAGGTACCTCCGCCGCCAAATGTTTCATCTTCTTCGGTTATTTTCCGAAGAAATTGCGTATGGTGAATTTTTATGTATTTTATTGTAGCACTTTTGTATTGTATAGGTTTTTCGCGTTTTTAATCAACGTCCTTTAACCAGAGTCCAGGATCGATTTTTTCGCAATATTAAATGCCACGCGAAGGCAATGCCGCCTTTTGAGTTTGTATTTGCTTTTCTTCGGGTTCAGCGCATCAAACTCGTAATCTCCCGTTCAAATTCCTGGTGCGGAAAAAGGCTCGTTTCTAACGCTGCCGAAGGGCTTCCGGTAAGTAGAACCGAAAGAGCGCCCAAGTCAGCCGCTTCTGTTTCAAGAAGACCAAAAACAAGACGGTATTTCCGTCCCCTCGGTGTATCGTAAGTACTCCCAAACACATGGATTTATCTGTTTCAAGAGCCACTGGCTCTGTCCGAGCAACATCGGGTTGTTCCTCCCAATTTGAGCTTGAAAAGAACGGCCTCTAAAATGAGATTAAAAAAATGTCTGAAAGAAATAACATTTTTAATAGGGCAGATACTGTAATCCGCGCTCACTCACAACAAAAACAAACCAACAAGCTATACTTGGCTGGATCTCAGTTTAGATTGGTTTTTCCAGCCAAGATCCGCTCAACATGAAGACATTGTTAAAGCAAAAAAGCTATTGTAAAAGAAAAAAAATCTTATTTAAATTTTTGTCGTCCGAGATACTATTGCTGTGAGAATAGCTTTCTTGGGACACCGAGTTTTGTGGTAAAGTTGGAATTTGCATTTAATCCTCAATGCCTTGTCTAAGTAATACATCAAAAAGCGACTATAACCTCTTTGTGCTAACTGTGTCGTGGAGCGTACCTGCAAGAATAACAATGATAAACGCTGAAAGGCTTCGTCAGATTGTCCATGCGTGATTTGCTATCGGTGTCCTTCGGTGAATATACCAGAATCAAGATTCTCAAGTCATATGTTACCGGAATCGTAACAGAACTGTCGCCACGTCTACTGTTCTATTCAAGCATTCGGTGTAGAAAGCGTTACTTTTATCAAGGGTATTTAACTCAGAGTGAAGCGCTGGATTAATTAATTTTATTGACTACGCAACTACCGCCAACGTGGCCCATGATGGAGCGTTCTTAAACCAAAAATGTAGCAGTGTCGCCGTAAATGCAGTGCCATAGCCTCCTCTATACAGGCGCCCCGCTGCGGCGAGGCGCCGAAAGACACTTGTCCCGAGCGATGGAATGCCCGCTCGTGCTTCTCGCGTTTTTCCGGCTACCGCTTCTTTTCTTGTCGGGTTTGAAAACCATGTTTCGGGTCCTCGCCGCTGCAAAATCTGTGCGCTGAATACCGGGCTCCCCGAGAAATGCTCTGTGCTACCAGATCCTCGCGCTCCAAATCCGCGACCGGGCACTCTATCGCTCCGTCATCGAACTGCCAGGCTTTGTGAGCATAGAGGAAGGAGGCTATGGCAGTGCGTGCGTCGCCGGCGGCGCATCGCCGACAGCCACCGTAGACCGCTAGGAGTGCTCACTTCCTGGATCTGCGCCTTGCCGCCGGCGGCCAGTCAGACCAATAGGGGCGCGTGTTCGCATGTGGGACGCGCCATGAGCCAAAAATGGTGCCGCGTCACCGCCATTCAATAAGAGCTCCAGCAGCAAGGTCAAAGGACAGCAGTACTCGGATAAGTTTGAGGATAGAGTGCTCTAACTCAGAGAAGCTAGTATCGCCATCTATGAAAAGATCCCTGCGTACACAGTCGCGTAACAAAAAAGAAAGAAAAAAGAAGAGGTTAGCGAATTCTAAAGATTAAACGTGTTTTTGCTGCATGCAGTGGATCAATTATTGCGTAACGTCAGTAGATCAGAGGCACAATTGGGTCTTCCTTTAAGTACTTATATTGATTGCAGCGCCGACTGCTTGACAGTGCGGGTTTTCGGAGACAAGTGGGCGGCGCACAGCTGCAGCATCAACTTCAATCCCCACCCCTGCCCGTTTCGATCTTGATGAGCATCGTACCGGCGTGCGGTTGTGTATCGCTACTGCGTGATGCACGTTAAAGACCTCAGGTTAGCGGTTGTACTGCACTGGCTAAATGTCTCACTTACAGCTGGGAGACAAGTCGCCCGTTGAGGCAGACTAAGCTCTAGGCCGTTTAAACATACACACAAACCAATTTTTTTGTCAAAGGCGCCATTTTGTTTACACAAAATGTGCTTTGTCGTGAGTATGTTGGTTGTCAAAATTTGCTCCTGCGGACTGTACACAAATTGCATAGAATCTAAGGAAAAAAATTACTTCGGCCAAAAATTGTTTTGCGTTTTATAGTCCGACAAATACTGTAGTAATCGCCAAAACGTCCTCTAGTTCCCTCATAAATATGCCATTGCTTTACACGATCGACGGTTTCTACGTCAAACGTGAAACTAAACACAGCCTTCGGCTGAAACTTCGGAAACAAAGTTATAATTTTATCATAATTTTATTGCAATCATTTTGCACTTCTAAACCTAAGCCAGAAACTTTTTTTTAAAAAAGAAGGAGGGAGAAGGAGAGAAGGTAGGTTCAAATGCTTCCCAAGAAAGATTAATACATCCCTAATTAAGAATCGATCCGATTTTGTTCGTCCGAAGCGGCGGCTATGTTTAAACGAGACATTCTTATCCGCGAAGCTCAGGTTTCAATTACCAACAGGTCATTAGGTCTCGAAAAAAGTAAAGGAAACAAAAAAAAAATCTAAGTCGCCTAAAGTTTTCTAGGCCCTTAATTAAGATCGGCGTCTTCCTACGCAATTACCCGCATTGTTCCGCGCGCTGTATCGAGTCTCAGTAGACACCAAAAAGATTCCGCCGTCCTTCCTCTTTTTTTTTTTTATTGCGCAAGTTGAAGAAGAGAAAAAAAAATAGAGAACAATACGTTTAATCGTTTATATTGTCACACGAGATAAAGTAGCTTTTTAACGCTTCTCCAAAATGAATGCACACCATCTATGCTCAATGGTGTGCATAGCGTGTATTTGTTTGCATGTTGTTTAAAGCCCTTTCTGAAGGCTTACGAAATGCATCCATTCGCTATATTAACGATATAGACATTTCCTCATAATCGCCCTATGCGCGCTGCCATCTTTGGTCACTGGGCTGTGGAAGGCACTTTTCGTCTTGGGTGATAAGCGCATGAAAGGTCCGTACTGTACTTCACAGTAGAGAGATTTAGTAGCCCGTTCCGATAGCTTCCGTGCCTCTGATAACGATAGCCCGATAACGAAATACGAAGCATGCACAAAGGCGGCGGCGGCGCAGTATCGGGTATCGTTATAGAAGTCATCGGAACGATATATACTAAAATCTTTTTTTTATGTTCCTTTGCAACGTGCATTCCTAACCATTAAGATTGCCGATCTTAGCATCTTATTACTGTGGGACCGTTTTGAGCATGCGCTCTAAGCAGCACCCGCAAATATGGCGTCCAGCGAATGCTTCCTATGGACGTTTTCTGTTTTCTGTCGTTCTCAGTCACGTGGGTCCCGTATCTGGTATGCGGGACGAAAAAATAATAAAACATTTCAACCTGGAATATCCGAGAAAATATAGGTGAGGGAAAACGAGAATGTGTGACAATCACGCATTTTTCGTAAACACCTTCCAGCGGCGCGAAGAGATCAAAACGATGTCTTACCGCATACCAGAAGTGACGACATTCGAAATGGCTGCGCCATTGTGCAAAAATTTTAATAGAGAGTGGATCCCCTAGTGATGTCGTTTAGGGGAGAAAGGCGAAGATCATGCTCCCGCACTCCCTCCATGCCTTCCGTCGTGCTCTGGCGCGCGCACTCAAGGTGCACGAGACACCGAAGCGTCGTAGAAGGTTAGGAAGCAAGCTTGCGCTAGAGGAGAGGCACCTGAAGCTCTCTGCCGTTTTCACCTTGTTAACAATATGCAGGCAACTGTAATGTTTGTGAAACAGCGTTGTTATTTCTCAACTTGCCAAAAGGGTTCACTTGTTTTTATGTGAACACTGAAGCTTGCCTTACAACTGCTAAGAAATAGCACGAGCCGGTTCCTTCGTGTTTGGAAAGAAAGTGAAAATAAGAAAATTCCCAAAATAAAACCATGGTATGCTCTTGCTTATCCCGACCACCAAAACTTCGTTTTGTTAGGTAATTGAATGCTAAAAAATCTCTATGTAGTAGAAATTAGCGTGGGTCTCCTGCTAGAGTGTCCAGCAGACAGCACGACATTGTGGAATTCGTTTGCGTGGTTCGTTCGTAATTGCCAATCTTAGAACAACAAAGAACTCAGGGGCGCACAAACTGAAGTTAGAAACCTGCTCCCGCGGAGCGAATTTGCACGCAGTATTTGCTAACGCACAGCGTGTCTTTGTTTGCGTAAGAGCATTATCGGCTCGCCATTACGACGGCGAGCAAACGTGAGCTCGAAACAAAACTTCGTTTAGCATTGTTATGTCCAATTCAGTTCAGAAAGCGTTCATTGGCCTTTTGGGGAGGCAGAGTGGGAGTGAGATGAGATGGGTCTCGATTTCAACTCCTTCTCATCTTAATGTTGTCTATTCTATTTCTAGCCACGTGTGGCGTCAACCACCGAACAACAACTACGGCGCTGCACAACTGCTCGAACCAAGAGCGCGCGCTCTGCCCTTTCTCAATTGGTTTCCGCTCTCTTTTGTTGTTAAAATGAAACAGTTTGATATGTAGCTCCGAAGCGGCTGATCGCTGCCTATCACGACGTGGAACCAGTCGCGCACGTGTCATTAGGCAACCCCAGCAGACGGCACTGCTCTCGCGTCAGCGAAGGTAGGGTAAAGCCTTCGTCCTGCCATTGCCAACAAACTGCTCTCAACGGCAGAACCCGAAAGACAAAAAAAAAGCAGGCATCGACTAGACATCACGGTGTCTTGTGACGTCATGTGGCAGCACACCGTGAGATGATACAGCAAATGCGTGACACCCTAACGTCACATGACATTGCGAAGTAAAGCGACACTGTGACGTAAACTAGACGTAAAAAATAGTCATGAGAATGCAACACAAAAATGTGTGGTTAAAATTACAACGCCGCCGATGATGTTAGTATATTAGACTATTTGGAAACTCATTTTGATTATTTTAGCCAGGAATGTGAGGTTGACACCTTGTGGACCATATTCAAAAATATTTGTAATCACTGCATCAACAAGTTCATCCCCGACAAAATAAAAAAATCACGAAGAAATAATCCATGGATAACGAGGGAAATAATACAAGTAAAACGCAGGCTTCAGCGGAAAAGGCGGAACCACCCTCAGGAGCGTTCAGATACTTCCAACATGCAGCTAGAATTAAAAGAAAAAATTAGGATTGCGAAGGATACATTTTTTTCGAGCACTCTTGGCAACGTTCTTAAAGAAGCACCCAGTAAGTTCTGGAAGTTCTTATCTGGGACAAAGAAAAAAGAAGTTGAGTGTATATCGGTTGGCGGCTGCCAAGTAACTGATCTTAAAAAGATTGCGGTAGTGTTTAATCAGTACTTTCAGTCTGTTTTTAGTGTTCATGGGCCAACGGCAGGCAATGAAGCAAGTGAGTCACGCTCGCTGATGGGAGAGCTCTCTTTGAGTCAGGAGGGTATCTTTAACCTTTTGCTTAATCTGGATATTAAGAAAGCAAGTGGACCAGATAATATACCGTCGGCATTTCTTCGGCGATATGCCGAGTGGATGTCTCGTTACTTGTACATTATTTTTGACCTGTCATTGCGAACAGGGACCCTTCCATCAGACTGGCGTTGTGCACGCGTTGTGCCGGTTTTGAAAAGTGGGGATGCACAAACTGTGTGTAATTACAGGCCAATATCCCTTACTTCCGTTAGCTGTAAAATGCTCGAGCATATTATTAGCAAACATATTATGAACTATTTGGAAACCAATAATTTGCTCACAAGTGCACAGCATGGCTTCCGGCATGGGCTGTCGACGGTCACCCAACTGGTTACAATATTTCACGATTTCGCACTAGCAATTAATAAAAGAAAGCAGCTTGACGCCATTTTTTTAGATTTCGCAAAGGCGTTTGATAAAGTACCGCTCAACAAACTCGTACAAAAACTCTACGCGATAGGAATGAGAAGCAGCCTAGTAGAATTCATTCATTCATATCTTACGAATCGCTCCCAATTTGTAGAAATTACCCACCACTCTTCAGGTCCCTTGCCGGTCACATCGGGCGTCCCGCAAGGGTCAGTTCTCGGACCCATTTTATTTCTTATTTATATAAATGTCATTGTTGAAACTGCGGGTGAAGGGGTTAATATACAACTTTTTGCTGATGATTGTGTGGTCTATAAGGAAATTGAATCCAGTGAAGATCAAATTAAACTGAACGGAACTCTTCAAAATATATTCCAGTGGTGCGAGGAGTGGCAAATGCCATTAAATTTGAATAAATGTACAGTGCTCCGAGTGACAAACAAAAAGACAGTAAAAACATTTCCTTACTCAATCGGCAGTGTTAGGCTTGGGGAATCAACGCAAGTAAAATACCTCGGTGTAACAATTACAAAAAACTTGAGTTGGGACGCTCACATTTCCAATGTGTGCTCCACTGCACTCAAGGCTCTGTGGTATCTAAGAAGAAAGCTACCGTTAGCCCCGCCCTCTGTTAAACTTAGCGCTTATAGAACATTAGTAAGGCCACATTTAGAGTACGCGTGCGTGCTTTGGGACCCATACACACAAAGGGAACACCGAAGAACTAGAAAAAATACAAAAACTAGCAGCAAGATTTATTTGCAATAGATTCAGGCGATTAGACAGTCCATCACAAATGTTAGACACACTTCAATTAGATTCTCTTCATTTACGTCGAAAACACTTGAGACTGAAGTTGTTATACTTGTTTTACCATGAGCACCTGAAGGTTGACGTTTCCCCCTACCTAACACCTGTTTTACGTCGCGACACACGATTCAATCACGGTAGATTACTAAAACCATATCGCAGTAACAATAACACTTTCAAAAACTCATTTTTTCCAAAAACAATAACTGATTGGAATGGACTCCCGAAAGAGATCGTCGACAGCTCATCGCCGGATGACTTTCTTGAACAGCTACGAGCTCTACAAACCTGACGGTTTGATTTTATTATTTTTTCTTTCTGCTATTTTTCGGTGTTAAAGTGTTGTTTTATTGTATTGAAGTTTTCCCTTTTTCATAATGTCCTGTACTATGCATTACACGTCCACCCCTGCCGGGGCCCTAGCGGGGCCTGCAGTATTGTTAAATAAATAAATAAAATAAATAAAGTATCCCTTGAACTCTTGATTTTTTTTTTTACTTTTTGTCGCTGACCGTCCTCTGTGTTGCATTGACGTTTAATCTTTTATAGGAGGTTTTCACACACGCTGGTAATCAAGCAGGGGGGGGGAAGGGGGGGGGGGGGGGTATCCCGCCTTGTCTATGCGTTCTACCTGAAATACAAAGCTAGTCGTCAAAGCCTGATGGCAGCTTTTTGCAAGAGCAGCCTGAAGACAGGTGAGAGCAATCCCTCGCTTAACCAGCTTAGACTGAGCGCTATCAAAAAACGAGAGTCTCTTTCTTGAACGCGATTCGTGCAACTAGCACACCTGTTCATCACTAAAAGTAAGCTCTAGATCTAAAGCTGAGTGCCCTTGTCCTTGAGAAGCTCCCAGGTGAAATGCAATCCGTCCGAAATGGCCTCAAAAAATTCGACGACCTTTGTAACAACATCAATAAAACAGATCCCCTAGTGATAATTCATAATTCCCAAAAAAATCGTCTACTTATCTAAAATCCTAAGCACATGCATCTCATTAAGGCCTTTCAATATGCGCTTGTCCATGGATGCTAAAAAAAAACTATCACACAAAACTTGACTACCGAGTACACAGCTTGTGCCTCTAATGTTGTTTACGAGATTCCACTAACGTGCAGCCGCCTGTATATTGGACAGACTGGGCGAAGTTTTAATGAAAGGGCTCGTGAACAACGTCTAGCGGTTCGTAAGAAATCGGGGGGGCACCTTGAAGTACACTGCATTTCTGTGCGGGTGTGATCCCCGGTTATAATAACAAAATTTATTAAAATAGCAAACTACAAGACAGGAAGGGGAATTGCTGAAGCGTATTTAAAAAAGTCCTCAGATGATCACTGCGTCAGCACGCCTTTGATTTTACTATATGACACGGAAGTTTCTTTTCTAGGTGGTTTTGTGTAGACACGCTGAACTGACACAAATATTTCAATCATCATCTTTTGTTTGTGTTTATGAGTTGCTTTTTATCACAGGGGGTCGGCAAGATAGAAAAGAGTATTCACGCATGTGTGCTGGGTGGTTTCCCTTGATTAATACCCAATTCACATGGGAGCGTAAAAGTTCCTTTAGCTTAGGTTCCTTAGCTGAGGAACCTGTAGTAAACGGCATTTTGAATCACACGATAAATCAACGGAGCACTTTAAGCTGATGTCGATTGCATTCCTGCTAAACCGCGAGAGGAGCACGTGATAAACAATTATTCCTCGAAATCGGTTTGGCGTGCAGTTTTTGATTATTGTGCGTCAAATATCACATTGAAAACCTAAATATTAATTGTGTTTGCTTTTGCAGCACTTTATTCTTTCTTTTCTCTAAGTCTAAGGGCGCACCTAAATGAGTTTTGCTTTAAAACGTCCGACCCGTCTGGCCACACAAGACTTAAATCATCTGCGTTTAAGAGTTTCCATTGCAAGGTGAGCGAACTTTTTCTGTTTAGCAACCCTATTTTTCCGCACAATTTTTACTGAAGTAGCTAAATAGTGGCCGACAGAAACGAACTACGTCGGAGTCTCACGGTTACGCCAGTCAGGCCATCGAAGCGGATGGACGACAACGAGGATAAAAGGTCTTAGGCGAGAGAGTCGGACGACTCGTCTGCAACCTCGAAAAAGAGCTAGCAATGGTCCAAACTTTTAGCGGCTCTGACCAGTAGTAAACCCAAGACCTAAGACGTCACACATCGCGCGCTTTCGGCACCGCGGATCGCCCCCGTAGGTGGGGGAAGTTTCCGCGTCGTCCGGTTAAAATATGACGCACTGATATTTAGTTACTCTCTGCGTGCCCGCTGGCTTGCCCGAACTCCAAACGACGTGGAAACCGCAAAAAAGGTAGACGCTTAAATATGATTGCAGGGCCCCTTTAACTAGTTCGTCATTTTTTTTTCTTGTTAATTTTTATACGCATAATTTAAGACGCCCATTCAAGTCAACCTTGGCCTTAGTGCTTAGTGCATTCCCGAACTTGGAGTTCACACAAAAGTTCACTTGGACATCTGCTTGAACCCCGCCTGTGCCAAGCTTGCTGCCATCTGGCTTGCCATACAAGAAACTCTCAAGCACGCAGAGCTACACCACTTTGTCATCTTCTCCGACTCTCAAACAGCTTTGAGACAACTGACAAACTTGAAAATAGCATCTCCGCTAGCTCGCACTATGGCCCAGATAGTGCAGTAGGCAGTTGTGGAAGGTGCATCCATTCAGTTTCAGTAGATCCCTTCCCACTTTGGCATTCAAGGAAATGAGAAAGACTGCATATGGTCTTGCACGTGCTGCCAAGCGGATGTCGTAGCAACAATCTCCGTACATTCATATAATTCGTCAAACAGCCTTATTTATAAAGCCACTCAGAAACTCCACCCTGGCCCTGAAACTGCCACTGGAACCCTCGCCAAAAACAATCCACAAAAAAGGCTTCAGCAGGCCTGAGCAAGTACTACTTCATCCGGTGTGGGTAGGCTGCGCCCGAACCGCTTCTCGCATGCATCTCATCAAACGCCTGGCATCCCCAGCCTGCAGTGCCTGTGGTGCCACGGAGGACATCCAACACTTTTTTCTGGCATTGCAAAACGGTGAGCAACGACCGAGAGACACTTGTGACTACCCTCAAACAGCTGAATATTCCAACTAGCAACACCAAGTCACTCATGTTCCCGGCATGTTCACCGCATTCGAGAACAAAAGCTTTAGGAACACTGCTTGACTTCTTAAAATCCGCAGGCTATAGCAGCCTGTATTTTGTGTAGAATGAACCAAACTATAATTAGTCATGCAATTTGTTTATTATTGCATCATGGTGTAAATAGTGTATTATAGTTTAACAGTGTTTATTGTGCCACAGCTCCAACAACCACTCTTGGTTTCCCCTAGAAGCCTCGCAAGGCGAGGAAGCTGACCCCTCCACTAGGAGACTAACCTTTCGCCTTGCCTCTACTCCCTTTTTACTTCACAAGAAACTACTATTACTAATTTAAAAAAGGGGCTCATGGTCGGTTTTATTTTTAGAGTGATGGTGCGTATGGCTCTTGATTTGCTGGCTTTCTGATTCGACGGACATGCGCGTGTTAGGCTGAGGAATCTCACGTTGGGCTGAGGACTGGTTAATATTAGAATGTGTATAAGCAGTGTGACCCCGGCTTAATACGGCATGAAATGCAAGCATAAAAATTTACTTCACGTGGGGAGGGACCTACGCTTCGCCGGGAACCAGCAGCGAGCGACGCCGGTCGCCTGAAACGGGTTTCACATGCAGCGATTTTGGCCCCAGAGCGGCGCGATTTCTGCCGTCGCGGCGCTCTGGCCAGCCACAGCGGCTGAGCGGCACGGTTCCACCAGCCGCACGCACCAGCCGCATGAGTGACATCGCAAATGCGAAATCGCAAGTAAAATCGCACCATGTGCATCGTAACGTGATGCATCACGTGACGAAGCACCAAAAGTGCATCGTAATGGCGCTTGTTTTCTTTTGGCGTTTGCCGTAACCGGTTACACCATTCCCGCACTAAACAAGCGCTCGATCGTGGCGCCCTCCCTGTACGTAATTGGTTTAGTCGTCATAATAGCAAACCCACAAAGACAACGAGCGCCGTGACGAGGCACCTTTGGTGCTCCTTGACTGGCTCCACCGGGTTGTAGCATCGGCTGCTGTCGGATTTGATTCGAAACAATCTATGCGGAGCGCAAAT
>JABSTQ010010489.1:210000-226080 GCA_013358835.2 Ixodes persulcatus
CGCGCGGTGCATTATGGGACATTTCCCATAATGCACCGAGCGACCCCCCCCCTTGGGGTCACGTGACCCCTCCCCCAGGGTCACGTGACCCCCCCGCCAGGGGCACGTGACCCCCCCCCCCGCGAGGTCACGTGACCCCCCCCCCCCCCCGAGGTCACGTGACCCCGGGGGGGGGGGGCTCGCGCGGTGCATTATGGGATTTTTCCCATAATGCACCGCGCGGTTACGCTGACGGCGACGCCGACGCCGACGCCGACGGCGACGCCGCTCAAGCCGGGAACGGGCGCCTAAGAGCTGCGCTCTAAAAAATGAAAGCCGTTTACAACTCCCTGTTACACCGAATTAGAGCGCAGCTCTTGAGGAGGGGGGGGAAGGTGCGGAGGGGGGGGTCACGTGACCAGGGGGCCACGTGACCTTGGGGGTCACGTGACCTTGGGGAGGGTCACGTGACCTTGCGGTTACGCCGACGTCGACGCCGACGCCGCTCAAGCCGGATACGGGCGCCTAAGAGCTGCGCTCTAAAATGAAAGCCGTTTACAACTCCCTGTAACGCCGAATTAGAGCGCAGCTCTTGAGGAGGAGGGGAAGGCACGGGGGGGGGGGGTCACGTGACCTCGAGGGGTGGGGACGGAGAAAATTTTCCGCTAAATTTAGCGGGGAAACTTTTTCGCTAGATTTAGCGGGGAACATTTTCCGCTAAACTTAGCGGGGAAAATTTTCCGCTAAATTTAGCGGGGAAAATTTTCCGCTAGAATTAGCGGGAAAATTTTTCCGTTAAATTTAGCGGGGAAAATTTTCCGCTAGATTTAGCGGGAATACTTTTCTGCTAGATTTAGAGGGAAAGTTTTTTTACTAAATTTAGAGGGGAAAATTTTCCGCTAAATTTAGCGGAGAAATTTACCCATCATGCACCGCGCGGTTACGCCGACGGCGACGCCGCTCAAGCCGGAAACGGGTGCCTAAGAGCTGCGCTCTAAAGGCCCGTTCACACGATGCATTTTTCTAGCGCATCTAGTGTCGCGAAATGTAGTTTCGCGAAATGGTTGCGCCGTCTGAACGAGTCTGAAAAGGAGGCGCGCATCTAAAAAACGTTGCGCGCACACCTCGCTTCTGGAGCGAACTTTTGCTGAAACTTTGCCGAGTCCTGTCAATCACTCTGAGGGCGCCGCCAATGGCCGCTCAGAAACGCTCTCACGTGGCCTTTGAGGGGGGAGCGAGCTGTTTGAGAAGACCACTTCACTGCCGGTGTTGTAGCCGAGCCAAATCCGAAAAAAAACCGAAACCACGAACGATGGATACTGCCGGCGCTTCCGCAAGCACGTCAAGCACCACTGAAGAAACGTGAGTAGCATATCGGAAAAAAATCCAGCGATGGACGAAGACAATTAGCGGAAGTTGGCGAGATTAGAATAGTGCTCAAAGCGTTGTTGTCGCGACGATACCGCTGGATAAGAGACCATCGAGTAAACTGAAACCAAGTTTGCTTTGCTTACAAGAGAACGTGAAACCATGTGCGCTCTCTGAAACAGTTGGCACAGTAAAATCGGAGCAGACATGGGCGCCGAGAAGTAACCAGATTGGGCACGTAGCGTTTCTATGAATACCATGTTCATTGATAGGAGCTTTGGCAATGAATCGGCTGCGTACGGGCTCGGCGCCGGCACATGTCCTGCACGTACAGGTTGCCGCCTCAATCGGCTTTGCGCACATGCGAGATCGCTCCAAGTAGTGCAGAATGTGAGAAAAAAAATTAAAGTGAATTGACAGCACAAAATGCGCAAAGCAGGTCCCCAGATAAATAGCGATCTGATTCGGAGCGCCACATTATGGTCAACACCGAAACTATTTTCGCAAGTCTAAACGTCATCGTTGTTGCACGTGAAGCAGTACGTGTGAACGAGCACATTTCGCGAAACTTGAGTGTCGCGAAGCTGTTGCGCGCCTAAAAGATGCATCGTGTGAACAGACCTTAAAAGGACCTATGTTGTAGCAGACGACGCGCACTTGCGCCATCTTTTGAAAAGTGGCTGAAATTCGAGGTTGAGAAGTTCAGGCGAAGTGGCGCTGATTCTGTCCCTGACGCAGGGGATTCTTTTCTCAAATATTACCTCGCGCTACTTTCTCGTTCTTGTAGTGAATCACCGTTACTCTTGCCAGAAAAAAAAACGAGAAGCGCGTCACAAGAGTCAGGAGCAAGTTCTTGAAACACCTAGTACCTATAAATGAGCTATTCAATGTTGCCCGCCATGTTCCGACACCACGAAAAGTGCAAATATTGAACTCCATATTATGGTGACGACGAAGGGGAATTTCTTTCTCTTCACTTTAAGATTTTTAACAGACATTTTTTTAAGGTTCCAGCTCTCCAGCCGCGCTGGTTCTGTTTTGCTCGCCATCGTGCAGGGATTTGAGATTTTCAGTTTTAACGTTGCTCTACTCGTAAACAACTTATGGAGAGTGTAATGTCCAAACCGCAGTGACTGGTCCTCATGGTAAGGCAACAAACAGCCAGACATCGTAGCTCAAATTTGAGGCTCAGGAAAAGGGTCTAATAAACCCCCTTTCCGTGAAGTGCCCTATCAAAAGCGTTACACATGTGCGAAACCCTCACTAGGTCGTCTCTGTTTGGATTAATTTTTATTTCATTTGTCCAAATAAGAACAATGTCAGGCGATAAACTTTCATGGTGTTGGTTTAATAATGCAATGACTCCAAGCTTCCACTTTGCGCTTATACACCAACCATGGCACTTGTCCTTTGCAAATAAGTATAAGCAGGCAGGTCCGACTTGCTAGAAACAGCGTCTCAGCTGAGACTGTGGGAATAAAGCAATGCCAAAGCCCGCGCTCGAGCTGAGCGGAACTCAAGCCGCGTCTCAAGACAGCCGCGCGCCCCACCCTTTGCACTGCTCTCTTTCACTCAGTCTCAGCCAAGACTGGGTGAAAGAAAGGAGTGCAAAGGGTGGGGCGCGCGACTGTCTTGAGACGCTGTTCTAGCAAGCCGGCCCAGGATCACAACTCGTAAAGTTTCCTTGCGCTTCCCTTTTGTTTTAGGGGCGAAGCTTCTTAGTTTCTAGCCAGAGCCGGCTACCCATGTCCGTCCGTCCATCTGTCTGGCGTCCGTCCATCTGTCTGGCGTCCAGTGCTCGTGCTCCTGCTCGTGAGCTCACGTGCTCACGTTCTCGTGTAGGGCAAAAAAAAAACAGATGAAAAAAAAAAGGAAAAAAAATGATGCAAAAAAGGTTGCGCAGTCAACAGGATTCGAACCTGTGCGGGGAGACCCCAATGGATTTCTAGTCCACCGCCTTAACCACTCCGCCACGACTGCGGGACGAGTAGGGGGCTTTGAGATGATGTAGTAACTCAAGAGCTGGGAATGTCATGGATGAAACGTTGCATGTAGCCGCCCAACGTCTATACAGGAGAGGGCGCTGCTGTCAAATGCGTATATAATCGCGTTAAACTTTGCATGCATTGGCTCAACGTTTATAGACGAGAGGGCGCTGCGGTCAAATGCTCAAATGCGTATATAACCATGTTCCATACCACACATTCTCTTTCTGATGTGGATGAAAACGAACGAAAGGCTTGGCATGCGGCGGCTCAGCGTCTACGCAGACAAGCACCACCAGAGCTTCGCCCCAATCAACATCATTCACCACGTGGAGATGCGGTCAATATTTGTTAGTCCCCGCAATGAGTGTTGCGAAATAAAATCAAGCCAAATGCTCAGTGCTGCCCTGAAATGTTCTTTCATGACCGGGCTAGAGAGCGGTTTCCTTGTGGCCTTCATTCTCGCCGAGGAGCGATGGGACTTCTTTAGCCGCGTAGGGGTGCGACCACACAACCATGCCCAACGCCGCCTGAGCCATCCTGAACAACTGTTCCTCGACCACTGCGATTACAAATGTGTGCAATTAGACTTGCTTGAAATAACTGTAGTGAGCCGATTGAAATAAGTTTCGGCTTACAATAATTAAATGCTTGTCTATACAAACTTGTTTCTTAAGGAGACGAAGGGAAAGACGTGTTCTGCATAAGTCACTGAAGGCAGCCGGCCTCACGACCTGTAGCTCTAATTACTCTAGAAACTTATCCAACTCAACCCCAGAGCAAAGAGGACAACACGGTGAGGAGGACGTGCCTCTCAGAAGGAATTAAAGCTCTGTAGGAGCGGTAGGGTTACAGCGACCCCTCCAAGCTGCCGCCGCAGGGAGCAACTACTCCCGGTGCAAAGGCCGTAAGAGATCGCGCCTGTTCACTCTAGCCCGGCCATTGCTTTTCAAACTGCTGAACGAGGCATGTCCACTCACACAAAGGCGTTTGCTTATGTTTTCTTACGTTACGTTATAACTAGGTCTGGGCACTTGATCTAAAAACCTACCGATGAATCAATTAATGATTTAATTGAGATTAAATTTTTAACTAGTTTTTAGTTAATCAGTTCAATTTTGACAAACGAAAAGGTAAAAATTTAACGCTTTCACCACGCAGACGTGTACGAGTGCACCTGTATGAAGGCAAACTTTAGGTGAACATTTGACCTAAAGTAAACTGTAGGGGCGAGATGTGTGGCTCGAAAGAAGTGGAGAAGGTTATATGTGCCCCCAGCCACTTCAACGCCATGCGATTGTCCGTTTAGCGCAGCAGAGCCTATAAACGTTTTCTGTTTCCTGTCGTTCTCAGTCACGTGGGTTCCGTTTCTGGTATGCGGGACGAAAGAATAATAAAACACCGCAACCTGGAATATGCGAGAAAATATAGGCAAAGCTAAGCAAGAATGTGTGACGATCACAGATTTTTCGTAAACACCTTCCAGCGGCGATCGGAAAGGTCAAAACGATGTTTTACCAAATACCAGAAGTGACGACATTCAAGATGGCTGCGGCCTTGTGGAAAAGGTGTATAGACCTATTACTAAATTACGCAACCATCAAGGAGAATGCAGGGAATGGTGTTCCACGCGCCGCACGTGCTAGCGTCTGCAGCAGTAACTGTCCTAAAGAAAAAGCCTAAAACAAATGCCATCGTGCACGCGCTTTTATTAATGCTTTATTTTGGTTATTTACTTCGAATCTTTTATACGGGGAAGGCGTGCGCGCGCGGCGCATCGAACACCATTCCCTGCATTCTCCTTGATGCTTGGGTAATTTAGCAATAGGTATATTGTGAACAATCAAAAGAGTTCCCTATTGCTGGAAAATATTAACGAACCTGTTTGTGTGGCTGAAGTAAAAATTTGTGAGTGTGCCTGTCTTTCGACTGTTCTCAAAGTATACATTAAATACACATAACAAAACGTTCAGCCTTTCCACTCAAGTGAAGAAGAAAGACCAGCGGAGCTGTACTCGAAACATTGTGTGCTTCTTCTTCGTCGTCGTCTTTTTTTCGCCCACCAGCGTATTGAACCGAACCCGAACCGTGAACCGAAAACCGGAAGAAACCCTTATTTTTGCTCGAACCGGAGTTGAACCGGAAGGAAATAATATTTTTCGCTCCGGAGCGGAACCGAAATGTTTTCCACGCGGTTTTCGGTTCATATGCGAAGTCAAGTCGCGTGAAAAGTGCGTGACGAAAAACAGTAACCTAAAAAATAAACCGAAAATGCAAAAAAAAAAAACTTATTTTTGCGCAAACCAAAGAAGGCCGTGCGCTTGAAGCTAGGATTGAAGAAAACAATGCTTAATTGTTCCACGCGGTGGATGTCCACCCTGCATGCGCTCACCAGGCTAACCAGGCTACTTGAACTAAGAGGCTTCGCTGGAGGGTTGCTCTCAAAAGAAGAAAGCTCTAGGTCGACTGAAGACGTATGGGCGAAAGTAGAAATGCTCGCAGTATCGCTTCGCCCGGCAGAAGTGGCGACGAAGCCATTGCCGAAGGAACAGCTCGCTGTAGGAGATTTCTACGGTGCATGGCTGAGATATTCCATGGACACTTTTAAGATATCGTCGCCGTTAGCAAAGGCCTTGGTCCAGTCAATGAAGAAGAGGGAGCGAAAACTTCTTGAGACGGATGTCTTCTATGCAGCAGTATTGATGGATCCCCGCTACCGCCTTTTTCTCACCCCTGAGCAAAAGTACCAGGCCACGTTGCATTTGACGAAGACTTGGAGACGGATCACAGCTCTGCAATGCGAGCAAGATTCTACCTTGTCTTCTGAAACTGCAGCGGCTCCAGAAGATCTGGAAGACGCTCTAGAAGCGCTCCTCAAGGAAAAAGAGGTTGAGGCTGGCGTGCACGATTGAGCTACCAGTAGCCCACTTTATATACCACACGCCTCCTGGAAATGCTAGACGAGGAGCCGCGGCTTTCAAGGGACGCTAACGTGTTGCAGTTTTGGGAAGAGACACGGGAGCACCATCAAGAACTCTGCGCATTGTCGCAAGGGGCCCTGGGAGTGCCTGCGACCCAGGTCAGCGTGGAGCGAGCCTTTTCTGCCCTGAAGTTCATTTTATCCTCTCAGAGTTGCCGTCTTTTCCCGGATATGCTTGACGACGTCCTGCTTCTTCGGTCAGTTGCCTGACATTGAACTGCGCTTTCACCCACGTCCCGAGGTGCCCAGCACTAGCTCGTTTGTTCCACACAGTAATGTGAGACTTTGCTTTTTATATATAATACTTTTATAAAATATGCATAGTTTATCTTCTGCTGTCGCCAACTGTTTTTGTAGCATATGAGTACGAACCGGTTAGAACCGGTTTGAACCTTTATTTTTTCACTCCGGAGTTGAAGTGGAATTGAACCGTTTTCCCTGAACCGGAACGAAAACCCGAACGAAAAACATTTTGGTTCGACACCCTGATTCCCACCAACGCGCCCAACTATCCATTCTTCTATTATTGGCGACGTGCGCGACCGAAAGCGTCGCTGTGGTCGGCCTTCCACGATTGGCCGAACGCTGACTATGACGTTAGAAAAGGATTTATCATCGACGGAAATAAGAGGAATGAAAGAACTTTAATTTTACAGTGTTGGCGGTGTTCCTTTGAGAGCGCAATGATTTCAAGCTTACACCATGCTATTTACAAACACCATCGAACTTGTTGTTTGCAAGGTAATGACGTCACAAGGGGGAACCATAGGAGGGCGCCACCAAAACATCTCGCCGCTAACACCTGGAAAGGTTGGCGCCATCTACGAGCGACGGCGGAAACCATACTGGTTGTGTGCTTGCCGCCGTCGCTTATAGATGGCGGTAGCTGTCCAGGTAGGTTTGTGTCGACATACCGGACACGATCCTGGGGAACCTAGCCCTTAACAGCTCCGCTGTAAAAATGACGCACGCACTAGGCACACCTTAGTCAGCCTTTACCGTGGAGCTGTGGAGTCGGGGAAGCGTGCCCGTCTCGCACCCCGGAGGCCCGGGTTCGATTCCCATCCAGACCGAAATGTACTAAATTTTCTTTCCAAACCCATTCATTTACTTTGTTTGTAGGAACCTTCGTGAAAACTGTGACGTCAATCCGAGCATTTCTAACGTGTTTTACTCTTTGCGCCGTCGGCCATTTTTGGTACCATAGCTCGGTCATGCCGCCACCGCCGCCGCCGGATTTTCGCGTAATTGGGCAAATAATCTTTTCCAATTAAAAAGTCCTCTGACCAGGCCCAGTGTCAGCATAAAAAGCAAATATACATAAAGTAATCAAATTGACATTAGCTAAGCGTCGTAGTCACAGTAATTATTATCAACATCATCAAAAGTTTCAAATAGAAATCATTCACATCGACATCATTGAGATCACATTCATTAACATACAATGTCAGCGTTACTGTAGAATTCTCCATTTCTGTTGCATTCAAACAGAACATACAGGGTGTCACAACAGAAAATTTACACGGTCTTTTCTACCGCAAAAATAAACTAGGCATCGCCAAACGCTCATTCTCCGCCCAAAGGTAGAGCTTCAGGCCACAAGCAGATGCCAAACTTTCAGCCCGATCCGATGACTTAATCAAAAGTTAAAAGTGATTTTCTGAAAATTTCGATGAGAAAATGGAGCCCATTTTTGTCCGTTTTCGGTTTCTGGTGCCATAGAGCCCCATGTGCTCGAAAACTCCGTCGGCCGCCATTTTCCCATTGAAATTTTCAGAAAATCAGTTCTACCTTTCGATTAAGTTATCGGATCGGGCTGAAACTTTGGCATCTGGTTGTGACCTCTAGCGCTACCTTTGGGCGGAGAATGAGCGTTCGGCGACGCCTAGTTTATTTTTGCGGTAAAAAAGACCGCGTAAATTTTCTTTCCTGTATATATATATCAAGATACATGTAAGACGTTGGTACATTTTTTTTTTAACTGAAATAATCCATAGACTTAGTTATTAATGAAAAAATCAAAACACTATAAAAAGCTCTTTGAAATCTGCTACCCACTCGCGTAACAAATTTTAAGTTTAGGTCACTGGGGCTAAAAAGTGCACTTTTACTCTTCTCTTGAACATGCAGAATCTTCGACCTCGGCATACTATTTCAACAATATTGGGGTGGTTATTTATAAGGTCAGATAATTGGTAATCAAGTTTAATCAAACTATCATCAAAATGATAAGTTATCTAGGGCACCCTTCTGAACACCCGTCTTGAAAAAAAAGTCCGCTATTGCTTGTTTTATCATGGATCAAAATGCAGTCAAAGTCTATTAGGTACACAAGCACAAACACGCATACTAAAAGCGCTAGTCCATGGTGCATGGTTTGCGCTTGATTGCTTTGACCGGTGACAACAAACGCTTTATAAGGCGTTGAGCTCCGTGACAGTGTTTTCTGGCTCTGCTTGATTGGCCTCATTGACCTGACATGTCGGCTGCGCTCTGACTTACAGCGAAAATGAATTTATATATTTATGTCGTGCAAAAGCTCTTTCATTCACGAAATGCTGACAAGGCATCTCTTATATATGTTCTTTAACGTTTGATAATATTCTTCACTAATTGATTGACTATGTTTTTAGTTCTTGAATAGTTAAAACGACAGCTACTGGCTTGTGAGCCTCTAACGAAATCGCTTTGCCAACCTGCAGCGCGGAACAGAGCCAGTATCAAAGAACAAATTTTGCCCAGCTAGGCACTCTCGATCGGGTCGATGAGCTACCTGGGCCGGTTTGCTCATCTTGCGGCCGCTGCCGCGGAGAGGGATTTTTCTGTCACGTGACCAGCTCCTTGGGGACAATGAAGTACCTAGCATCCCTGCCTAATGGCGGAGAATTCCGTATCGCTTCAAGCACAAAAGCCTAATTTCGCTCGCAGAAACTGACTGCAGGGACTTTCAATTGGAGTCCAATTGACCGCCCCTTTATACAGTAGGAGCGGCAGGTAAAGTTACGGCCAGGGAGGGTAAACATGAGGCAAAATGAAGATAAAACCACGCGAGATAAAAGCGGTGGCAGTATGTTTATATACCTCCGCCAGCGCCAACGGCTCGCGCCTTCTGCTGTGGTCGGAGATCGAGCGCACGTGCCGAACGTGCAAGACGTTCGAAACATGAGCTCCGTGGGAGCGTCTAAAACGGCCCTTGCTGGCCGCGGTTCTAATCACTCCGGTGAATCGACGAACGATGACTACAAAATTGTTTTACCACAGATGCCTACAGGAATTACGAGTGAAACATCGGTGCTTCTGCATTGCGATTTGAAAGGACGCCCCTACCGTATCCAGGATTTTCGACAAGAGATGGCCAGGTGCGGCGTACTCGGCGACATCGCAGCACTTGGTGCGTACCAAATGAATCATGTTTGGATGGCTACCCTCCGAACGGCAGAAGCAAAGAGACGACTCGTGGACGCCAAAGAACTGCAGGTGAAGGGTCTTCGGTGCCTCGTCGTGGATCCCAGCATCACGGAGGTACGGCTTCGTCTCCACTGGATCCCGTATGATGTGCCGGACGACGTTGTGCGTAAGGGATTGGAGCCGTATGGCAAGGTCCTGGAAGTGAGCCGGGAGAAGTGGAATGTTGAAGGCTTCCAAGGGATCCAATCAACGACCAGGTGTGCGCGGATGACACTGAACGAAGGCGGCACGGTCGATACCATGCCACACCAGCTTCGAATCCAAGGTGGTAACGTACTTGTTGTGATCCCTGGACGGGCGCCCTTGTGCTTACGCTGTAAGCGCACAGGTCATATTCCACGAGAATGCAGGGCGCCGAAGTGCTCGGAGTGTTTTCGCTTCGGGCATGACGGCACCGAGTGTGTCAGGTCGTACGCCAGGGTGGCCAGCGGGGCCGGGACGTCTGAAACCAATGACCACGCCATGGATGCCGAGGAAGCAGAGCGTACTATCCAGGGCTTGGCGCCAGAAGCTTCAACCCCTGCCAAAGAACGCAAGAGTGAGGGGAACAGCTCCTTGGAGGCAGCCAGAGAGAACGGAGGTCAACCGGAAGGCGCACCTCCCAGCGGTCCCGACGTGAAGCCCTCTGATGCCGGGGCAGACAAGGAATCGAACGACGCAAGCCCCGACGGACCTTCAGATATGGACGACACCAGCGAGTCGACTATACTTCGTCTCACATTAGTATGGACTATTGTTAGCCGCGCGTGCTAAAAGCGCGAGATAGTTACTTCGAATGAAGCCTCGGCGGCTGCACGAGCGCTCGTGCAGCGGGTGCTCCAGTCAAGGCAGTCAAGGCTAGCCGCTCGCGCTAGCACAGCATTCTGAGCATTCGCGGTTAGTCCATGCTAAGGTGAGACGAAGTATAAGCGAGCCTTCAATGACGGTACGGCAGCAGGAAACGGAGCACGCCAACTACACCCCTGGATGGAACGCACGAAGAAGGGGCGTTACCAGCCCGCGCCCAATGATCCTACAGAGGAACGACGGCGCTGGGAAAGCAAGTAAGGCGTTCTTCACCTGGTTTCCTGGTGTTTAAGATTGCTAAACCAAGACAACTTCGATCCTGACTGCTTAGATTTTCAGTGTCTGCACCGAAGCACAGCGCATGATTTGTGAGTCCCAATCAGCCATTACAGTTGCAACGCTGAATGTTCGTGGTTTATGCACTAGGAAAAAGCAGTACCAAATACAGCGATTATTGTTGAAAGAGCAACCCGATTTCTTGGCGTTGCAAGAAACTAAATTGGCTGAGGCGGAACAGGTAGAGGAAGCAGTTAAGCCTTTCATGTCTAACTACGAAATCTGTGTGACGCATGCAGTTGGTCATTCAGCAGGGTGTTTCCTGCTTCTGAAGAAGTCGGTACCGTTGTCGCAGTTATGCGTTACTACGGACACTGAAGGACGTTTCATTATGTGTGATTTTGTGCTAACGTCAAATCAATTTAGACTCATTTGCATTTATGCCCCAAATGTGACCACTGACCGCATTTTATTTTTTGGCGGTTTACGTCGGTATCTTGATTGCGATAGAGCCCTAGTCCTTGTGGGTGACTTTAATTGTGTTGTACGACGGTTGGATAGATCGCCAATAAGACGAAACGCTGATAAGAGTGAGCTACTTTTGGGCGAGATGTTGGAGGATTTTGACTTGGTTGATGTGGGCACTGTAAGGAACGCGAAGAAGGAAATGCGTTTTACCCATTTTCAAGCGTCGTCCAGTGCGCATTTGGACAGGGTGTATGTTTCTGCCCCTCTAGCAGAACATTTAGGAAAGTACCGTGTCACTCCAGTCTTTTTCTCAGACCACAGTCTGGTTATCGCGACAATAGGCGACAAAGCACCCGAAAAGAAAAAGTTTAATTGGAACCTATGGAAACTAAACATAAAGCTTCTGAACGACAACGTCTTTCTAAAAAACGCAGAACAGTTTTTGAAAGATGCTTTTAAAGAGCCGGGAGGGGACATTTTCGAGAAATGGGAACTGGCAAAACAAGAAATCAAGGCAATCGCCATTGAGAGGTCGTCAATTCTTTCGTACAACGCCCGGTGTGAGGAACGCAGTTTAAATAAAGACTTGATAGAGCTGTGTAAAGCAGAGTGCGAAAGACCCGGTAATGGGGTAAAAGACGTGGAGTATGTCAGAGAAAAATTAGATCAGCTCCACCGCGAGCGCTATCGTGGTGCAGTAGTGCGCGCCCGTGCGGAAAAATACACGATGGGCGAGCAGCCCAGTAAGCGTGCCTTGGCAGACGAGAAGCGTTACGCACTTCGGAACGAAATAGCCGAAATTGAATTCAAGCAAATGATTACTACGGATCCCGAGAAAATAGCACAGGCTTTCCTCGAGCATTACACACAGCTTTTTGCTAACAAACCGCAAGGGTGTCATACGGACATTTATGCCCAGCTTTTAGAAAAACTGCCAAGGCTATCGAATGATGAACGCGAAAAGCTTGAGCAAGAAATTACGATCCAAGAAGTGGAGCGCGCAATCGACGACCTGCCGAACTCTAAGACGCCGGGACCGGATGGATTGGGCGCAGAATTTTACAAGAACTTTAAGAGCCTAATAGCTAGTGTTTTTTTGAACGTCATTCATACTGCCCATGAAAGAGAATGTTTGCCCCTTTCGTTTTCTCGTGCCTACACTGTCCTGATAGCGAAATCTGATGACACCGTGAAACTGCGCAGCGTCACCGGTTATCACCGAATAACGTTATGCAATACCAATTACAAGATCTTCGCGAAAATTCTGGCGCGTCGCCTTCAAGGTGTCGCATGCGAGATAATAAGTGAGCATCAAACGTGTGGGATACAGGGGAGGACTATCTTGACAAATGTGCATGTGGCCCGTAGCGTCCTGGAGGCCTGCAGTGATAGCACCGAGCAGGTTGCAGTGCTACAAATAGATCTAGATAAGGCATTCGACCGTGTTAGCCATGATGTACTCTTTGATGTTTTGAGTCATGTCAATGTTGGTGACGCCATCCTAGAAGGTGTAAAGATGGCCTATAAGGACTGTACAACAAGGCTTATAGTGAACAAAGAGCTCAGTTCTGTTATTAACGTACGAGAGTCGGTACGACAAGGTTGCCCTATGTCTCCCCTTTTGTTTAATTTGTATTTAGAGCTTTTTTGTTTAAGCGTAAAAACTAGTCAACGTGTCCGAGGTTTCCAATTTCATAATGCAGAAGTAAAAATAATGAGTTACGCCGATGACATTGCTGTTTTTTGTAGGGACAAAGAAAGCGTCACCGAAGTCATAACTTTGGCTAAAAGGTTTTGCCACGCTACTGGTGCTGTTATAAACTGGGAGAAGTGCCGTGGTTTCTGGCATGGCGCTTGGGCCACTACACCCTCAGAATTTGAGAGTGTATGCTGGGACACAGTGCCGTGTAAGTACCTCGGGGTGCCATTGCAAAGTTTCCGGAATAGCCAAACGTACTGGTCGGGTATCGCTACCGACCTGGACAGGCGTGCTTCTCGTTGGAAGCAACGCGAGCTGTCCATTTTTGCCCGAGCGACTGTCTGTAAGGTTTTTCTTATTGCGAAGCTCTGGTATGTTCTTCAGGTCATCCATTGTGCGCGAACTAACGTTCAAAAATTTCATCGAATTTTCGCCACGTTTATTTGGAGCTCGAAGTATGAGCCCATGAGACGAGACAATCTTTTTCATCGAGTTTGTAACGGTGGCGTGGGGCTTTCCCACCTTTTCGTCAAGCAGCTTGTGTCACGCTTCTTTTTTTTTGAGAGACCAAGAGCACCCGTTCATTCGCACACTGATTCAAACAAAAGTGTCACCACATTTGCCATCTTTTCTTGTTTCTTCTCATGGCGGCGAGCCAACAAGAATCACTGTTTTTTGAAAGAGGTTGTTGACACGATGGGGTTTTTGACAGCACGTTTTTCTTTGAATTACCTTTGTGATGTCAGTAAAAACTCGCTCTATCACGATTTAGTTGTGAGTGTTTTCCCCATGCCCTTGTATCGAGGTGTGTCCCAACGTGGCCACGATGTGCTTAGACGTGTAAAAAGGATGTGTGTTCCCGCGGCTGTTAAGACCTTCTTTTATAAATTACACACGAATACCTTGCCAGTTAAATTTGGCTTAAAGAAAGAGGGATTATGTGCCATGGTCGGTAAATTGCTTTCTATGTAAAAAACCTGAGACTATTGAACATGTGTTTATTTTTGTTGGGACGCGGTATTTTTCTGGGATGTCCTCCAACGCACTTTAAAGAAAGAACTACCTGTAACCCCAACAGGGATACGTTTCCTTAGTGTGGATAATGATAATGAAGTTCCTTATGACATGATTATGCTGTTAGCTTTGTGCAGCATTTGGATGATCACGTATGGCTGTTCAACATGCTGACCTCGACGCAAAAGAAGTGCCGATATATTTCTTCAACCTTGTAAAACAAGTACAGACTGTGTATTTGAACTGTGAACCTGAACCGGAGTGGACTAGTATTTTAAAATCACTCCTCGAATGCGTGAATTTTAATACGTTGTGAAAAAGAGCTGTACAGCGCTGTTAGAATGACATGAATGTTGCTGTAACTACCATGCAATAAAGAAAAAAAAAGTGCTCGTAGCTCAGGGGGTAGAGCGTCGGGCTGGGCAGCACGAAGTAGCGAGTTCGACTCCCCGCCGGCCGCGGAGCCTTTTTTATCGAATAAAAGGGGCATTTACCGCGCAGCGATTCAAATTCAAAACACGTGACCGCCACGTGACCGTCATGTGACCTCTTTCGGATGCAGCACGAACCCTGTGCGACATCACGTGAGCGCCCTCTGTCGGACGCAGCTCGAACCCTGTGACATCACATGTGAGACGCCCTGAGCGCCGCAATTCAAGTCCTATGGCGCCCTCTGTCGAACGAAGCTCGGACCCTGTGTGACATCACGTGGTTGTTATCAGATGATGACCGCAGCTGTCAACACCGGGTCAAGCACGCTTGTGGTTTGAGGTCTGAGGCTTGTGGTTTACGGTCTGATGTTTTGAGGTCTGCGGTTTGAGGTACGTGACCTCACGTACCGCCTACCTCGGGAGGGGGGGCGGGACCCGGGCGAGCTCCGATTGGTCACTGGCCAACGCCCATGCCCTGTCATTGGTCCCTGGGATGGGAGAGAGGGAAGAGGCCCCGCCCTGCGGCTCTGTGATTGGTCGGAACTGGCCCCGCCCCCTTGGGGGCTTTGATTGACAGGTGGCTGAGTTGGTGCATGTTTGTTACTACTCCCCTCTCGAGGCACGTGCCGCGCGCCAATTCTGGGAAATTCATGGCGTCTGAAATCCAGCTCTGTACTGAGCTGTGCCGCCATGATCTTCCCAAGGGCTGCACGTTTGACGTGCCTCGTGGCATCGACGCACATTGCGCTACTTTTGAAACATGAAGGGGCTTTACTGCCGGCTAGAGTTTCTGTATAGGCTCCCTACAGGAGCCAGAGTTGCGCGTTCTAGAGTTCCTGTATAGGCTCCCTACGGGAGCCAGAGTTGCGCGTTCATGCACGGCATGTGGATGCAGCTCCTCACGTGACTGAATTCGGCGAATAGCAGCGCCGCACGTTCGAGGCGCGCGGCGCGCTCAAAAGCCGGGGAACGTACGCCGGGGCGCGTGCAAAGTCTACTTTGCTGCACGACACTTGATAGGGCTCCTCACGTGATCGGATCTCGGAGAATAGCGGCGAGGGCGGCACGCGGCAGATGGAATCAAACGCGCAACTCTGGCTGCCGTAGGGAACTCTAGCGCGTTCTAGAGTTTCTGTATAGGCTCCCTACGGGAGCCAGAGTTGCGCGTTCACGCATGGCATGTGGATCCAGCTCCTCACGTGACTGAATTCGGCGAATAGCAGCGCCTCGCGTTCGAGGCGCGCGGCGGGCTCAAAAGCCTGGGAACGTACGCCGGGCGCATGCAACGTCTACTTTGCTGCACGACACTTGATACGGCTCCTCACGTGATCGGATCTCGGCGAATAGCGGCGAGGGCGGCACGCGGCATGTGGAATCAAACGCGCAACTCTGGCTCACGTAGGGAGCGTTCATTCCCGTAGCGCCGTCTGGGGGTTGGAAGCGTTGTGAACCGTAGCGCCGTCTTTCCTGCACAGCATGTTGATCGTGCTCCTCGCGTGACTGAATTTGGCGAATAGCGGCGCCGCGCGTTCGAGGCGCGCGGCGCGCTCAAAAGCAGGGGAACCTACGGCGGGGCGAGTGCAACGTCTGCTTTCCTGCACGGCACTTGATCCGGCTCCTCACGTT